>VZQC01011410.1:1541721-1554429 GCA_009823505.1 Rhizomys pruinosus | reverse complement strand
ATGGCTCAGCATTTAAGAGCACTGACTGGCAGAGGACCTGGGTTCAGTTCTCAGCACCCACATGGCAGCTAACAACCATCTGTAACTCCAGTTCCAGGGAATATGATGCCCTCTTCTGTCTTCCTGAAGCATTGCATGACACAGGTGTACTTACATACATGTAGGCAGTACACTCATGCACATAAAATAAAAAATAATTTTGAGGGGGGTCTTTTTGAGACAGGTTCTCCTTGTAGCCCCAGCTGTCCTGGAACTTACTACGTAGACCAGGCTGGCCTTGAACTCACAAAGATCTGCCTGCCTCTGCCTCCTGGGTGCTAGGATTAAAGGCGTGCACCACCATACTGAGCAAAAAAAATATTTTTTGATTGAAATTTCAATAACATTGCAGCTGTGTCCTGATCTTGGTTATAAAACCTATATGTAGGGGGCTGTAGCTGTAGCTCAGCAGTTGCGAGCACTAGCTATGCTTGCAGAGGACACAGGTTTGGGTCCTAGCACCCACATGGTGGCTAACAACCAGAGGATCTGATGCCCTTTACTGGTCTCCATGGGCATTGCACTACACAGGTGTACTTACATACATGCAGGCAATACACTCATACACATAAAATAAAAATAATAAAAAGGGTTTTTTTTTTTTTTTTTTGGTATTTTTGAGACAGGGTCTCCCTGTAGCCTCAGCTGGCCTGGAAGTCACTCTGTAGACCAGGCTGGCCTTGAACTCACAGAGATCCGCCTGCCTCTGCCTCCCAAGTGCTAGGATTAAAGGCATGTGCTACCATGCCTTTAATCCTAGCACTTGGCCAATTAATGTAATATTCTTTACTGAGTAATTCAGTACAGAGTACAAACTTCAAAACAGAAACAGACATGAGAAGTCTTTAACCTCCTTCCCTGTTCTGTCCCTGTCCTCCCCCTGCCATCTTACCCCCAAAACAAAGTCAGGTGACTGTCAGAAGTTTCTTTTGAATCCTGATACAGACTTGAGGATATTAGATCACTTCCATACATATACATTTCTCCCATTTCTGTAAAAATAACCCTGCTTTCTGTATTAAGCTGTGCCTGGATGTGGCTGTGAATATGTTTGGGTTTTTGCAGTGCTAGGGTCAAAGCTCACATCTTGTGTGTGAGGCAAACACTTCCTCATTGAGCCCCAAATGAGTATATTTTAAATTTAAGTTTGATTTTTATTTTTTTTCAGGTGTCTGAATGGCCACCAGAGGCAAATAGTGAATATACAGTTGTGTATCAGGTGCTCTAAACTACTTTATAGACCAGTAATTCATTTGTGTCCTAAAACTTTAATGGTTCGAGTTGAGTTTGGTGTCTAGACCAGGATTGCAAATTCATTTGCAGCAGGACAGTGTTGTAATGAGATACCACACCCAAAAGTCCCGTTCTGTTTCCCAAGAGCTTGCCTTCAGCTAAGACTGGGTCACCCCTTCTTAGCCCTTTCCATGCTCAGGAGTCAGCCTTTGTCATATGTGTACTCCATATTTGTACTTTGGTTTTCTAGTGGGATTGTTTTTCTAGTTTTTTCCTTCTGAAAGCAATTGTTTGAATAATTATATTAATGTACCGTGAAATTGTAGCATTCGCTAAAAATCAGAGGAAACTACTTGAAGTCATCTTGGGCAAAATGTAAGCCTCTATAGTACTCTATAGTACTCTACAGTACTCCATAGTACTCCCTGCAGCTGTTATTAGGAGTATTCAGAGCACATGGCAAGTGCCCTTTGCACTAAAAAAGTGAATCAGACCCCTTTCCTCTTCTTTGTCATTGCTTATACATTCTTGAACTATGTAATTCAAGGCTTAGAATCTTTTCCTAGGTCCACAGATTGGTTTTTACTTGATCTCCCGCCCCCGTGTCTCACATTTGAGCATCTGTTTTCAAAGGCTTCTCCCTCCTTTAGTTCCTCCCTTAACTTTTTAGATAATGACCATAAACCTCTTGTATTAAAAGTAACTTGGCTTATTAAAACATTCTCTCAGGCTGGCAAAATGGCTCAACAGATCAGGACACTTGCTGCCAAGTCTGATGACTTGAACCCACACGGTGGAAGGAAATATAGACTCCCTCCAGGTGTCTTCTGACCTCACATACACCCTGTTCCATGCACACACCCACACATATCCGCACACATTTTAAAAAATTGTCTCTTTTTACTGTTTTATAATGACATATAAATTAGATGATTAATACAGAAAAAGACAGTGGGGTAATGATTGGGTTAAAATCCAATGATTTAGGCTAAATGGTGCCCTCCTCCCAGACAGCTGGCAGAGGAAACTAAGCACTGGGGCCACACAGCAGTGGTCACTGGGCAATGCGTGTACTAGGGTACTGGGGATTGAATGCATGGGAATGTCTTAGCAAATTCCATTAATTTATACAACTAATATGTGTTTAATTTTTTGTCTTTTTTTTTTTTTTTGAGACAGAATCTCCCTGTAGGCCCAGCTATGTTGGAACTCACTATGTAGACCAGGCTGGCCTTGAACTCACAGAGATCCACCTGCCTCTGCCTCCCAAGTGCTGGGACTAAAAGTAGGCACCACTATACCCCGCAATAGCTTTTTTTAAAACTAAGCTGGGCGTGGTGGTACCTGCCTTTAATCCCAGTACTCGAAGGCAGAGGCAGGCGGATTTCTGTGAGTTCTAGGCCAGCCTGGTCTACATAGTGAGTTCCAGGCCAGCTGGGGCTACAGGGAGACCCTGTCTCAAAAAGACAACAACAAAAAAATTATTTTTAAGATAACAACAACAAAACACTGGAATGTCTTCCCACCTACATTTGTGCTTTAGAAGTGAGCCATTGGTTTTACTGAGTGTGGAGCCATCTCTCTATCCAGGGCTAGTATCTGCTAGTACATATGTTTCCTTTTCTCCTTTTTGTAATACATCTGAGCCTTATTTCATTGTGATGGTCTCTGATGCCCTGGGCTCTGTTTGGTGAAGCCTGCGTGGCTACTTGGTCTTACATTGAATCAAACACAGTGGTATGTTGGGCTGGGTTTGGTGACACATGCCTTTAGTCCCAGCACTCAGAGGCAGGTGGATCTCTGTGAGTCCCAGCTAGCTAGGAACAGGAAGACCACATCTCAAAAACAACCAGGATCACCTGTCCAGAGGTGATCTTTCATCTTGGTCTAGAGCCAGCATTGAATAATTGTTCCTCGGGGTGGTTTTTAAAATGTCTTCTTTTTTATGAGAATAGTCAAGTGGACCACAAATGAGTGTTTTTATTAGAAAAAACCTGGTCTTTGAATTCCTCCATCTATTGGTGCTTTTCTTCCAGTCACAGATCATGGATTTGTAGGCGTGGGGAGGAACAGTCCCTGCCTACACAGCTTGTAACATATGCTCCTGAATGTGAAAACATTGGGGAAAACATTCAGTTACACGTTTCAGTATGGAAGTGCTGGTATTTTTATTTTTAGGGAAAAAAATGCTTGTCTAGGGATTGCGCGTGCGCGCGCTCGCGCGTGTATGTGTGTGTGTGTGTGTGTGTGTGTGTGCGCTTTACTTGGGATTGAATGTAGGGCCTTGCACATGCTAGATGAACTTACACCACTGAACTGTATTCCATTCCAAACCCTTTTGTGTTTTCTATTTTGAGGCAGGGTCTCACTAAGTGCCCAGGCTAGCTTGGCCTTGAACTTTGGATCTTTCTGCCTCAGTCTCCCGGGTCTTTGGGCTTACAGGTCTTCTCTGTTTTAGGGATTTATTTTAATTACATTTATTTATTTGTTTGTTTGTTTGTTTGTAGGAGGCAGCTGCTGTAGTGGAAGATGTAATGTTCATGTTCATTCTTGCATAGCTATGCCCACATCTCCATAGAGGCCATCAGAAGTCGAAGAATGGTGCCTGGTAGTTCTCTTTGCTGCCTCTCTCTCCTTATTTGTTCACTACACAGAGTAGCATCAAGAGAAACCAGTTCTGCACTTGCTGTTTACCATCACAGAACCTGCTTTTCAAGGCTGATATCAGCCAAAACTCAGTGTTGTTAAGTAGGAAGAAAGGTCAGGGTTTCTGAAACTTTGAGGACTGGGCTGGTCATTGATTTGTCACTTAGTTTTTGTGCCAGACTACTTCAACTTTATGTAAGTGGCATCTGGAGTACATGATGAGAATGCTCTTAATATAGCATTTTCCATCAGCTGAGGAATTCCCTCTGTAGCTCTGATAGAATCCATCTCTAGCTTGTCAGTCTTGTTCCTCACCAGTGAATCGAGTCCTTGAGAGCCAAAAAGCCTATCGATTAATTCGTTGAAATCCCTCTTAGAGTTAAACTAAAAGTCATGTGTCTGCCTCCAAAGCAGTGTGAAAGGTAGTGTGGTGTTCTGAAGACTTTGAAATACGTCTTTGTCTGAGCCAGGCACACTGTGAGTGTTTCATTGACGTTAGGCTGTAGGCTCCTCCCAGCAGCTCTTGGGGAGGTGGTACCAGTGCACCTTCAGGCCTGTCTGGGTGTACACTGTGAGTGTCATTGACATTAGGCTGTAGGCTCCTCCCAGCAGCTCTTGGGGAAGGTGGTACCATGTACCTTCAGGCCTGTCTGGGTGCACACACTGTGAGTGTCTCATTGACATTAGGCTGTAGGCTTCTCCCATCAGCTCTTGGGGAGGTGGTACTAGTGCATCTTCAGGCCTGTCTGGGTGCACACACTGTGAGTGTCATTGACATTAGGCTGTAGGCTCCTCCCAGCAGCTCTTGGAGGAGGTGGTACCAGTGCACCTTCAGGCCTGTCTGGGTGCACACACTGTGAGTGTCTCGTTGACATTAGGCTGTAGGCTCCTCCCAGCAGCTCTTGGGGAAGGTGGTACCAGTGCACCTTCAGGCCTGTCTGGGTGCATACTGTGAGTCTCATTGACATTAGGCTGTAGGCTCCTCCCAGCAGCTCTTGGAGGAGGTGGTACCAGTGCACCTTCAGGCCTGTCTGGGTGCACACACTGTGAGTGTCTCGTTGACATTAGGCTGTAGGCTCCTCCCACAGTCTTGGGGAAGGTGTACCCTTGGTTCAGTGCACCTTCAGGCCTGTCTGGGTGCATACTAGTGAGTCTCATTGACATTAGGCTGTAGGCTCCTCCCAGCAGCTCTTGGAGGAGGTGGTACCAGTCCACCCTCAGGCCTGTCTGCGTATGCACACTGTGAGTCTCATTGACATTAGGCTGTAGGCTCCTCCCAGCAGCTCTTGGACGAGGTGGTACCAGTGCACCTTCAGGCCTGTCTGGATGCGCACACTGTGAGTGTCATTGACATTAGGCTGTAGGCTCCTCCCAGCAGCTCTTGGAGGAGGTGGTACCAGTCCACCTTCAGGCCTTTCTGGGTGTGCACACCGTGAGTGTCTCGTTGACATTAGGCTGTAGGCTCCTCCCAGCAGCTCTTGGAGGAGGTGGTACCAGTGTACCCTCAGGCCTGTCTGGGTGCACACACTGATGGTGGACACCCAGCCTGAGCCCCTGGAGGCCTGGGTGCTTCTGAGCTCTCGGGTAGCTCAATGGCTAGGCCTCCTGTCTCAGGTTCCAGTGAGGTGTGCCAAAGGACTGGAGTGCCTTTGAGGCATCAGAGGCTCTGGGGAGTGGAAGTGACTTGGGCTTTTCAAATGAAAAGCAATTTACCACGGCTGGCTGGCCGGGACTATCTGAAAACGCTGTGGTTGGAGGAGACGTTCTACCTGGGAGCCGAGAGGGCAGTGAAGGGGAACTGAGAGGCACAGGCCATGGTACTCAGAGGACTTTTGACAGTGAAGGGAAGGAAGAGATGCCTGATGCTCAGACTTGTGAGGTGGCCCGCTCTTAACTCCTGGATCCTTTCCTCTTTATGGCCACATTTTGCCTAAAACCTTTCCTTGGTGCTGTCTCTTCTAGAAGACGGGAAGCCTCATGCCTTGGGTTTTTCATGGGGTTAATGTCGTGGATCTAGTACTTGCAGATCAACTTAGATACTTCATAAACTTAGTCTTATGAAATCCCACATGTACTTAATGTTGTTGTAATGAAAAGCATCCAGCCTGTGAATTTACTATAGACATTTGGTAATACATTTACATTTCTTGCAGTGATGGTAGCCCACATTTATAGACTATAATTAATAAGTAGAGAGAAGCATGCTGTATCACTACATGGTTGAAATGGGCTAATTTGTTCAGATTAACAATTTTTAACATCTTTAAGAAATCTATAGCTAAATTGGGATCTGCCAGCTGGCCATTAGCACTCTCCACCGGGCCTCACTCAGCCCCTGCCATTACCATAAAGTTCCCTCAATGGACGCACCTTCACTCCCTTTTCCACCACTTAAGAATCTGTTTCTGTGCCCCACCCCATCCCCTGACTTCTCCCCCAGTTGCAAGAGCTCTGTCCTTGCACAGAGCATGTGGCAAAGGTGTGATCTGGCCCTCCAGGTATGGGCCCTTCTGCAGAGAAAAGAGTAAAGGAGTGTTTACAAATCCATTTCTCTTCTCAGAATGTCTATTTTAAAGTGACTTTAAAGCTCTAAGACTCAAAGCTGATGGTGGCCTGCTGTTTGTGAGAAGTGCTTGTCCTTCCTCCTGAGCATCTGGCTTAATGGCTCAGACTTCAAATTGAAAGGCTAAGGAACTATGATTTAAGAGGGAAATAACATGTCAGGTCATTATTTATAATTTATCTTTGTTACAACAGCATTCTTAAGCTGCTTCTATGAAAGGCCCCTATTTCATTCAGTACTCTGAATTTGAATTTCTCAGTATACTCTTATTTTTTTATTTTTTTTTTTTTTTTTTTATTTATTTCTGTAATGTGTATGCAATGTACTGTATGCATGCAAGTCTGTGCACCCGTTTCGTGCATGCATGCCGCGGAGGTCAGAAGAGGAGTCTCGGATTCCCCTGGAACTGAGTTCTCCTGGAACTGAGTTTCAGAAGGTTCGCCGCATGGTGGTTCCTGGGTCCTCTGAAAGAGCGGTCAGCGCTCTTAACCGCTAGGCCATCTCTCCAGCCCTCAGATCTCTTTTTAAAAACAACTGAATGGGTGTGCGTGGTGGCACATGTCTTTAATCCTAGCACTCAGGAGATAGAGACAGGCAGGTCTCTGTGAGTTGAGCTAACCTGGTCTACATACTAAGTTCCAGGACAGCCAAGGCTGCATAGTAAGTGAGACACTGTCTCCAAATAAAAACAAAGGGGTGGCAGTTGCTGTATCTGAGGGTTGTTAGACAAGAGGTTGCTTGAGTTCTAGAACACACCACCTTCTTGGTGCAGGGTAGGTGAAGCTCTTTTTGTGGATTTAAAGACCTTCTATAAGGGTCAGTGGTATAGCCTCCTGGTTTGTCAGGGGAAGTTAAAGCAGGCAAATAAACTTGGTGGGTCTGGGATTTTCCTAGCATAAGGTTAATAAAGCAGAATTGCCCTGTTCTGTCACTGCTTGAGTGCAGTGGGTACATTGTGAAATTTAACAGTTCTGCAACACCTTTTAACAAGTCTGCAACTAAACTAGGACCTCTGCTTTCCGCATTTAGAGAAAGGGAGCTGGTTTTCAGTAACTGTTTCTCAGAAGTATTTTAGGTCCAAATTTATTTAAATATTTTAGAGTTTGTTATTTAAGAACAATTCCGTTTTAGATGTAAGGTGAAAAAGATAAAAAAATAAAACTGAAAATAAAATGGTGTCTTTTTTTTTTTTTTTTTTTTAGTAAAGGAAAAATAATTGTAAGACAATTTAACTACTTTAACTTTTACACCAAAATAGATGTTCATCTGGATTTGGAAGAACGCCTGGCAAAATTTATGAAGACTGAAGAAGCTATTATTTACTCTTACGGATTTTCTACCGTCGCTAGTGCCATTCCTGCTTACTCAAAAAGAGGGGACATCATCTTTGTGTAAGTGACCTATATCTACACATCTGGTCAGTTCTGAGCTAGCAGATGTAGGAAATTCCTGCGTTGGAAGTTACCTGCCTAAACTACTGGAATTTTTCTTTTTGTTTCCTAAAAAATGCTTCATTTCCTTAGCAGAGAGACTGTCACTCAGAAGATGCTTATGAGCACAGTAGTCACTTCCTTGACCTTCTGATTATATTTATTGATGTCTGAGTGAGGCTTCAGTTCTATGGCCCTGCCATGCTCTTGAGTCATAATCACAACTTTACATTGCTCACACAGCCTGGCAAAGTTACACAATCTTCATTCCCACTGTATTAGTCAGGGTTCTCTAAAGAAACAGAAGCAACAGGATGAATATATATAACTATATACAATTTATTGATTTGCTCACGTGACAGAGCTCAACAGTAGCGCCGAACTGGAGAGGCCGGGGGAATCCAGGGAACTGCTCAGTCCTGCAAGTGGATGTCTCAGTAGTCCCGTCTAGTGCTGAAGGCCCGAATGATTCCAGGAGATCTGCCGTCTCGTTAACGCTGGGATCCGAAAGGTTGATCACAGCAGCAAGACAACTCACCAGATGAGAGAGAGGCAAGCCGCCGGAAGAAGGAAAAAAGGGGCCAGCTCCCACTGCCGTGGCCTTAAATACCCTGCGGGGAAGGCTAACACCCACATTTGGGGTGGCCATCCGGGTTGAGGTGGTCCAATCAGAAGACCCTTTTCTCTATTTGTTCCTTAGTACAGTCAAGTTGACAACCCAGGATTAACCATGACAAGTCCACCCCTTGTCAACTTGACACCCAATAAATAGCCTCTGCTTAAATGTCAATTGCAAACGATGGCAGGGTCATAATTTCACCTAACATGTTATAAGTATCTCATGTGCAATAGCAAAGCATTATATCTTAAGAGTAGGTGGTAATGTCCTTGAGAGAACTTAGTCCTTCAGTTATCTAATTACCTAAATATGACAACACTTACATTTTCAGTTGCACATTCAAAGGGAACAACAAGTATCCACGTTATATGACATATATATCTATATATATATATATTATATATATATTATATATTAACATATATAAACAGCACATTCTTAACAAATAGACAAGTTACATATTGTTATAATCCACGTTTCTGCAACTGGTCCCGTGGCTTCAGCTGATATTTATGACTACTTCTTCTACTACCCATTCTGTATTTCCTCCGCCATCAGCAAGCACCTCTGCAGGTCTTGGCTCTTTCCTGGAGGAGTGACCCTACCTTCATCCCTGAAGGGTCTGGGCCATTTATTGTCCTGTCTGGTTTGGGTTGTTGGAGTTTCCCATTGACCTTAATCATAGGACATGGTAGCACCAGAAGGCGCCTACAGCATCTCTGCCTTCCAGACATAATCTTCTTGCCCCCATTGTGGAGAAAAAGTCCATTTCCCCATGGTAGTCTGGATAATCACTCCTCTACTACTGTTATTCCTTCCTTAGCCTGTTGGCTTAAAGCAGCAGTAGAAGCCCGAAGTGCCAGGGGGAAGTCTTAGCTTCCAGTTCAATGGAACGTTTGCTGTATCTCCTGGCAAAAGCACTCCCCCCTTAGAGCCAAACACGTCTAGACCAGCAGAACGCAAGGTCGTGGGTACAGGAAGCAAAAATTTTCCTACTGGGTCACTAGGGTGATAGTGAGTGGAATCATTCCCCATTCCACCCCTTGGTTCCTGGACCCATGATTCTGGCTATAGGAGAAACGGTATCATATAGTGGACGCTGATTCAAAGCATATACTGCTTGCTGGAGACCTTTGCCCCAGCCGGGTATTGTTACCTAATTGGCTGTAACTGTGTCTTCAAGAGGCCATTCCATCGTTCTATCAAGCCAGCTGCTTCTGGTGGTGGGGAACATGGTAAGACCAGTGGATACCATGACCAGGGCCCACAGTCGCACTTCTTTGGCTGTGAAGTGAGTTCCTTTTAGAAGCATGCTGTGAGGAATACCATGAGGTGGATAAGGCATTCGTAAGTCCCTGGATGGTAGTTTTGGCAGAAGCATTACGTGCAGGAAAGGCAAATCCATAACCAGAATAAGTATCTATTCCTGTAAGAACAAAACGCTGTCCCCTCCATGATGGAAGTGGTCCAATGTAGTCAACCTGCCACCAGGTTGCTGGCTGGTCACCCCGGGGAATAGCACCATATCGGGGGCTCAATGTTGGTCTCTGCTGTTGAAATCTGGCATCCGGCAGCAGCTGTAGCCACAGATAGCCTTGTGAGTGGAGAGTCATGCTGCTCGAGCCCATGCATAACCTCCATCTCTTGCCACCATGACCACTTTGTTCATGGGGCCCATTGAGCAACAACAAGGAATAGCTGGAGAAAGAGGCTGAAATCACACAGAACTGAGTCATCCGATCTACTTGATTTATTAAACTCATCCTCTGCTGAGATCACCTTTTGATAGAGCATTTACATGAGACACACGTATCTTCACATCTTTGACCATTTAGAGAGCTCTATCCACATACTTCTTCCCCAAATGTCTTTTCACCAATTTTCCGTCATGCTCCTTCCAAGTCCCTGACCATCCAGCCAAACCATTGGCTACAGCCACGAATCAGTATATAATCGAACCTCTGGCCATTTTCCTTGCAGGCAAAATGCACAACCATGTGCACTGCCAAGTTCTGCCCACTTAGACTGAAGACTTTCCTTTCACCGTGTCCTTTAGGGTTGTTTCAGAAATGGCTGTAATGATGCAGCTGTCACCTCTGGTGGTGCCTGCATAGTGTGCAGAACCATCAGTAAACCAGGCCTAGTCTTCTCTTCCTCCGTCAACTGATCATAGGGCAAACCCCATGAAGCCATAGTGCATGCTTAAGCCCAGGGGAGCATTGTAACAAGAGTGGAACCATAGGCTTTGGGCAACTTCTTCATGAGCTTCTTGTGCCCTCAGGGCCTGCCCGGGCCCTTGTCCGTAGTACCACTTCCATTTGACAATGGACTGTTGCTGGCACGTCCTACTTTATGGTTGGTGGGTCAGATACACCCAGCTCATGATGGGCAGCTCAGGTCGCATGGTGACTTGGTGGCCCATTGTCAAACGTTTCAGTTTCCACTAAGGCCAATAGCAGGCTAAGAGTGTCTTTCAAAAGGAGAATAGTTGTTTCAGATGAAGGTAGAGCCTTACTCCAAAATCCCAAGGGCCTCGCTGATTTCCCTATGGGGAGCCTGCCACAGATCTAGATGCATCTCTATCTGCCCACTGATACCTCAAGCACATTGGTCTGCTGGATCATATGGCAGGGAGCAGACTGACTGGCCTGGACCTGTTAAGAGCCTTTTCCTGTTCCAAAGCCCACTCAAAGTTTGCTGCCTTCGAGTCACCTGATATATGGGTGTAGTAACACACCCAGATAGGAATGTGCTGCCTCCAGAATCCAAAAGACCCACCAACGTTGTATGCTTCTTTCTTGGTGGAGGAGGGGCCAGGTGCAACCACTTATTCTTTACCTTAGAAGGAATGTCCCTGCATGCTCCACACCACTGAACTCCTAGAAACTCCACTGAGGTAGATGGCCCTTGAATTTAATTGGATTTATTTCCCATCCTTCATGCCATATGCTTTACCAAAAAGTCTAGGCTAGCTGCTACATCCTGTTCACTGGGTCCAATCAACATAAACATCAATATAGTGGAACAGTGTGTAATTTGTTGGAGAGTCAGGCGATCAAGATCCCTTCTAACAAGTTATGGCACACAGGCTTGAGAGTTAACATACTCCTGAGGTAAGACAGTAAAGGTATACTGTTGGCCTTGCGCTGAAAGCAAATTGCTTCTGGTGGTCCTTATGAACCGGTATTGAGAAAAAAGCATTGGCCAAATCAATAGCTGCATACCAGTACCAAGAGACAATTAATCTGCTCAATAAGGAAACCACATCTGGTACAGCGGTGCAATTTGGTCACTACTTGGGTGAGTTTTCGTAGTCATGTCATTCTCCATGATCCCTCTGTCTTTTGCACAGCCAAATTGGAGAGTTAAATGATGTGGTAGGAATCACCAACCCTGCATCTTTCAATCCTTGAATGTGGCATAATTCTCTGAAATCTCTTCAGGGATACGATACTGTTTTTGGTTTACTATTTCCCCTGGTAGAGGCAACACCATGGTTTCCATTTGGCCTTTCCAACCTAATAGCCCTCACTCCACAGATCAGGAACCAATGTGGGGATTCTGCCAATTTCTATTATATCTATCCCAATTATACATTCTGGGACTGGGGAAATAACTCGGGATGCGTTCTGGCCCACTGGGCCCACTGTGAGTTGGACTTTAGCCAAAATCCATTTATCACTGACTCCGTAGGCCCCTACTTTAACCGGAGGGCCACAATGTCTTTTTAGGGTCTCCTGGGATCAGGGTCAACTCAGAACCAGTATCCAATAGGCCTCGAAAAGTCTGATTATTTCCTTTTCCCAGTGTACAGTTACCCTAGTAAAGGCCTCAGGTCCCTCTGGGGAAGACAGGAGGAAGGCAAACAGAATAACTCTATTGGTATTGTGACAAGTGTCCTTCCTCACTTGGAACCCAGCCACCCCTCATTCAAGGGGTTCTGGGGTTGTGAACTGTCTCAAACCTGGAAACCGGTAAGCTGGTGCGGGATTTGCTACTCCTAAAATCAAATGTTGACTTCCTGTCATTCTGTTTCTAGAGCTTTTCTGCTTATACAGCATCAAATAAAAACTTATTAGCTTACTTATGATATTTGGTTCCTGGAAACACCATGATTAATTAGCCTTTCCAAAGATCATTTCGGGTCAGCCATTAATGTAGTGTTTTGCCTTTGCCAC
>VZQC01011410.1:1492097-1537447 GCA_009823505.1 Rhizomys pruinosus | reverse complement strand
CCCACCTTCTCAGTTTTTACGGATCATGCCTCAGTCAGATATAGGAGGTGGAGCTAGAGATGCCTCAGCAGTCAAGAGCACTGGCTGCTCTTGAAGAGGATACAGTTTGGTTCCCAGCACCCACATGGTGTTTTAGAACCATCTATAACTCTAGTTGCAGGGGGACCATTGCCTTCTGTCGGCCTCTGCAGGGAACAGGCACAAAACTAGATGCGTAGACATATGTGCTTCCAGAACACTCATAGACATAAAATCGAAATCAATCTTTAAAAATAAAAAAGATACAGGGGCCAGGACATGTGTACGTACCTGATTACCCACAGTAGGTCTGCAGGCTACCTGGACATGTGTACATACCTGATTACCCACAGTGCGTCTGCAGGCTTAAGGGAACACCACTGGATGGGCAGCTGATGATACAAGTCAGGAGCACCTCTGTAGATGCTGTGAGATTGACAAAGCATCTTGTAATTGTGACAAGCTGTTTTCAGATGATAGCAACTTAAACATAATCATAAATACAAGAAAAGAAAAAAAGCACATTAAAAACTTAACTTTTGCATCCCTTCCATTGAATTTTTTTCCACTTTCATGTGTGTATGCATATTTGCTTATGTGTGGACACATGTATATTGGGGTACACATACAGGTCCATGTACAAGTGCATGTATAGGCCCATGGTTCTTAGGACTCATTCCCCATCCCTACTCTACCTTATTTAATGAGATAGAATCTCATTAGTCTTACGGGATTTCTGTGAAACCCAGAGTTCACTGACATGTCTAGTCTCACTACTAGACACCTCGCTCTAGGGAGCCTCTGTCTCCTTACAGGTGGGTAGCCATGCCTGTCCAGCATTTGAGGTAGGTTCTGGTGATTCAGATTCCAGTGCTCACAGTGACAGGGCAAATGCTTTAGCCACAGAGCCATCTCTCCAGTCCCCATATAAATCTTTTGTTTCACAATTCTATGTTGACTATCACTTTTTAAAAAAAAAATTTATGTGTTAATTATTTTATTATGCATTATATATTATTATGTATTATTATTATGCATTATGCCTGCATATACTATGTAAGTCCATCCATGTCATGTAATGCCTACAGAGGTCAGAAATGGACACCCTGGAACTGGAGTTAGGGACAGTTATTAGCCACCAAATGAATGCTGGGAACTTAAAACAGGTCCGCTACAAAATCAGGAAGTACTCGTAACAACCAAGCCATCTCTCCAGCCCCTGTAATTACTATCTCTTAACTTACTATGATAGTTATTTTAATTTTTATTATTTAATGTCTGTTGGAGTATAAAATAGTTTATTTTCATTGAGTTAGTTGTGTTTCCTTAAACAGCTTTTCTTCTTCTCTGTCCCAGAGTTCTCCTAGACTGATTAATATGTGGTCAGTTTCTGGCACATTGTTTTGACTAGGTGAGGCAAAATAATACTTCTCAGAGTGAAGCATCATCGGGCTCCGGAGGAGCAGCTAATTGTTATAAAGTAGCTAATTGAATAAAGTTCCACGTTTGCCAGCTGGCTTTGCTGCTACCTGTCTTTCCAGGAATTCCAAGCAGACTACTGCTATCTCTATCTCAGAGCCTGTGGTCACTACCACCATTTTACTTCAGTCTGCAAGACCAGGTTTGGCAGTTGGCTGTTGGTGTGTTGTCGTTCTTTGAACACCAGAGGGCAATCCAAGACCAAGGTTTTCTCTAATTCACAGTTGGGGAATTAGCTTAGAAAGGTTAGTCAGTTTTAGAGTTTGTGCCAAAGGCCTGGGTACATTGTCCATAGTCATAGGTGTACTGGCAGACGCTACAGGAATCTGTCCACTCAGCACAGTCATGGTGGATGGATGTGCTCCACCTACCGTGCCAAATCTGTGGGCATCATCACTGACAAGCTGTGTAACACCATAAGCCCCAGCCCACAAGACGCGCACAGCACTGGGGAGGACCAAGGCACGCCTGCTCTGGGCCCACTCCAGCTGCCTGAGGATGGGCATGAGATGGGTGCCATTATTCATTATCTTCTTGCTGCTGGGTTTTTCCCATGCGCCATCTCCTGGGGTCTACCTTGGCTGGCCTCCACCATTGCAGTCTTGGAGCACGCTGTTAGTCCTAGGGTTGGGGTAGTTTTGGTGAAGGCAATCCCTTGGCCACCTAGGCAGATGCTAAGTGCTCACACTAAGCTGTGCTGTGCTTCCGGTTACCCTCAAGAACCTGCAGAGTCTGAATCCTTTGACCTACCTCTCGTCTCGAGCGGAATTACCTGTTTGGGCTTCACTCGCCATCTGTAATCTGTAGGGGTCGGCCATTTTGTATTCACCGGGTTTGGCTGGTTTCTTCCCATCCCTTCTACCTACAGTTCTGCTCTCTCTCTCTTCTTCCGTCACACCACTGATACACGTGGGATGACTTGCGACACTCCCTGAGGGTCCCTGAGCTCTGCTCACGTCTTTCTCTCCTGTTCTCCTTCTTCAGTGCACAGTGAGTCTCTGTTGGCTGACTCTTTCCTGCCCGTCCACTGAGTCTCTCCTCTTGGCTCTGCTGTTTTTCAGAAAGCTGTCACCCTAGGATTCTTCTTTGTCGCTTCCTTTCTTCACTGACACTTTTCTTTTTATTTTATACGTTCAGGTATGTTGGTAATTGCTCACTAACGTGTTTTTATCCTGGCTGCTGTGCAGCACTGACAGATCATCATGGGATCTGTGTCATCAGTATTGGCTTTGTTTGCCTTCAGCCAACGTGTTCTGATCTTTGGGATTAGTGATGTTTAACTGGAACAGGGGCTTTTGGTGTTACACTGTTACAGCCTGTAATTTATTTCAGGCACAACCGGCCAGCAGCACACATCACATGTGTCCTCAGATAGAGATGAATGTGGCTCCACAACATTGTATAAAATTAATAAATGAGGGGATTTTGGTTTGGGGTTTTTTGTTTGTTTGTTTGTTTGTTTGTTTGTTTGTTTTGAGACAGAGTCTCCCTGTAGCCCCAACTGGCCTGGAACTCGCTCACTGTGTAGACCAAGCTGGCCTTGAACTCTCAGAGATCTGCCCGCCTCTGCCTCCCGAGTGCTGGGATTAAAGGCACTACCACACCCAGCAAGGTATTTTTTTTTATAACTCAATTGTGTGGCTCTCAAGTTTGAACTGTGTAGGTGGCCATGCCTTGTTGCCATGTCAAAAGGCTGTACATTCCTGAAACCATCTGTTTCCATTGTCTTTCTGTGATAGTGTAGGGAGGGGGGCATGGACGAACTATGCTGTCTTCCTGCCAGGGCATGCTCAGTACTGTCTCTGTTCAAGCACGGAACCCAAAGGTCAGAATTTCTTCATTGGTGCTGGCTGACGATGGCAGTCTTGAAGTTTCTCTGGGCTTCCTCTGACAATGTACAGTGGACATTGGAAGGTGTCCCATCGTTATCAGATTGGGGGGGGGTCTGTGTACCCTGGGAGGGATAGTGGGTGCCACCACCATAGCCCTTCATAAGCCTACGTTCCTCACTCTGCCTCTGCCAGTGTGCTTGAGGTTAGGCCTGGTTTTTCTGTGGTGCTCAGCCATAGCTGAGTGCTTATGGCCCAAAGCTCTGGGTCCCACTGGACTTCCAGCGCTTCTTCTGTTTCGAAGTAATGGTGGAGTCAGTTGAATCAGAGATGCCACTGACAGTGAGGTCACTGGGATTCTATACTTTCTTAGACAGAGGTGAGTAAGCTCAGACGGCAGCCACAGCGCACGTCTTCATTTCAAAGGTTGGGATCTGCCTAGCACATGTTTCTTGCTGTAGTTTCAGACCAGTAGTCGGGTGCAAGGACCTGCAGAGTGAAGAGCAAACTGGGATGTGTAAGTGTTCAAACACTTTTTATTTGCTGTGACTCAGTTAACAATTGGCAGCTGCTCAGCTTACAAAGGCTTGCGTTCCTTTTCTGGAAAGTTGACAAGGCCCTTTAACCCCAGCTTGTGCCTCTCTCTCTTGCAGGGACAGTGCCGCCTGCTTCGCTATCCAGAAAGGATTACAGGCGTCACGGAGTGACATTAAGTTATTTAAGCATAATGATGTAGCTGACCTGGAGCGACTACTAAAAGAACAGGAGATCGAAGATCAAAAGGTACGATCCTTTTGAAGAAAACCGTGCGCTCCTTTTGTACTTTCTAACCACCTAAATTATATATGCAATGGTAATTTGTCATTGAAAACTTGCCTGCGGATCACATTTGGGCGCTAAGCAAGAGTGCTGCTGCTTATTCCATGTGTTTCAGGTTGGAGAGCCAAGTCTGATTCTAATTGCCTTCTCAGTGCAGTAATTGTGTACATACAGCTCAGTTGGCTGAGGTGATCCAGGCAGCCTTCTAAGGGGACTAGGGGAGAGACGGCTTGTACCTGAGGAGATGTGCACTCCAGTTTTGTATAGTTTCACCAACCACCACTCATTGGGGCTTCAACAAGGTCCACGTAATGAAGTCAGAACAGATTATTAAGAATTTATAGGCCAAATGAGATCCTCACTCCCCGAGCCACCACCATCCCCTGTGCCCTTTTGATGCTCTAAGCAGCTGTTGCCTGTGGGGACCTCTGCCCAGAAAGGGGACAGGAAGGCACTCTCCTGATGCTTGCAGGCCTAATTCAGTTCCTCACACCTGGACCCTAGGGCCCCTAGAGGAAGTGGTAGACAGTGTCTCCTTGGCGTCTTGATTGGGGAAGGACATAGGAAGTAGTTTCAGATCATCTCTGTCAGAATTATGACTTCTTTTCTGGTGAGTGTGGATGGGAAAGGTTGATGTGGTCTTCGTCTCTGCAGCCAGCAGCAGCTGCGTAGTTTGTCCTGGAAGCCAGGTCCCCAGGTCTCAGACTCCCCTTTCAAGTGGACTTTGCTAAAGCAGCTCAGAACTAGAGTAACTGAAGAAATGCTCATTGGCCTCCCTGAATTTCTGTTCATTTACCTGTATGATAGTTCATGAATATGCACATTGTTGTGATGAATACGTGTGAGCTCACCATTCTGTGTTCCATCTCCTATCAGGCAGTGTTTCACACTTATGCAGTTAGTGTGAAAAATCAACAACAGAAATTCTGAAATTGACACTATTTCGCAGATTAATTTCTCATGACAAATGAAAAGATGGGCCTTATTCTGATTAAGCACTAGACTCCCAGCCATCTAAATAAATTCTGTTTTCAAAAGTGTGACCAGGGCCCAGTCTGCCAGAGGTTTTTCATAGCTAGACAGGGAGACATGATATTCAACTTGATGTGTATTTTTCATAAGATTTATAATCCATGGAGTTCTTTATGAATAACAGCAAGAAAGAGTTATATATCTTAGAACTTTAATTTCACTTTTCTTCTAATTAATTTACTCTTCATTTTCCTTCCAGGAGTAGCTATTAAACAGCTTCACATCATTTTGTTTTCAGAAATACCTGGTCTGCAAAGTGAGTTCCAGGACAGCTGGGACTACAGGGAGACCCTGTCTCAAAAAGACCAAAAAAAAAAAAAAAAGAAATACTCTCTTGAGCCATTAAGATGGTGCAGCTGGTAAAACTTGCCACCAAGTCTGACAACCTGAGTTGATCCCCAGAACCCACATGGTAGAAAGAGAGAGCTGACTCCTGTCCCACAGGTTGCCCTCTGCCACACGTACCCAATGTAGTGCAGTGCACATGCCCACACATGTACAAACACACACATGCACACATGGCACACACGTGTACACATGAACAAATAAATGAGTGAATTATTATTCACTCATTTGTAAAAATGAAAGTTTTAAAAATTATTCTTTCTCAACTTCATTCTCACATAAATAAATCTGATGTTAACCCTTTTAGTGTTTCATGTTGGGCATTTATCTTCCTTTTGAGGGTAAATTCAAATACTACAATATACCCAGCACCTAGGCCGCTTTCCTTGTCAGTTTCTCCTGTTGTAATTCACGTGGTTTGTCTTTTTTTTTCTTCATTGTTATCTTTCCCCACATTATCCCAAACAAAGAAAATGAGTAGAGAGGAGCAGTGGTTCACAGAAGGAATGTCCACATGAGAAATGGCCTTCTGTCGCTCACTAAGGAAATAAAGTCTTAGGGTCTTTGATGGCATATCAGGGTACCAATAATAATCAGCGTTGATAATAATCAGTGTCAACACTGATTAAGGAAACACTCCTTAACCTTGGGAACAGTAAATCAACATCTTTCTAGAATGGGCAAATGTATTCTAGGTCTTTCTTTTTAATGTGTGTATGAGTGTTTTTCTTATATGTCTGTGAGTACTCCACATGCATGCTATGCCCTGGGAGCTAGAAGAGTGCATCAGATTCCTGGAACTGGAGTTACTGACAGTCATTAGCTGCTATGTGGGCACTGGGAACTGAACCCAGGTCCTCCGCCAGAGTAGCCAGTGCTCTTAACCGCTGAGCCATTTCCCAAGCCCCTGTACATGCCCTTTAAATATTTCCTTGACCCATATTTGAGAAAATCGAAATGTGCTACAAAAGCAAAATGGGGGAAGCTACTCAAATCCAACACTAGGGGAACCAGGAAATAACAGTATAACCACCAGGCAGAAGGTCACCACTGAGACCATGCTTTGCTGTGGAAATGGGCAAGCAGCCCCAGTCTTAGCCAGAGAACTATTGGTAGCTGATTACTGCTGGGTAAAGAAGAGCTGATCTTAAAGGGAGGGATTCTAGGTAGGCTGACTACACCCCAATGGTCCTTGCACTGAAGGACTACTGGGGGCACGAACTGATTCGATAGGTCTTACCACAAATGACAGAATGCATGAAGTCCAGTTGGGGGCTACGGGAGGGCACCACTGGGGCCTGGGGTATAAAGTTGATTAAGATGTTCTGTACGAAATACACAAAAATTGATTAAAAACTTACCAAAAGAAATACTGACTTACAAATGACCACAATATAACTTTGAAAATATCAGATTCAGGGCTGGAGAGATGGCTTAGCGGTTAAGAGCACCAACTGCTCTTGCAGAGAACCCAGGTTCGATCGCCAGGACCCACATAGTGACTAAGAACCATCTTTAAGCCAGGTGTCCTGGCACACACCTTTAATCCTAGCACTTGGGAGGCAGAGGCAGGCAGATCTCTGTGAGTTCAAGGCCAGCCTGATTTACAGAGTGAGTTCCAGGCCAGCTGGGGCTATAGGGAGACCCTGTCTCAAAAAATATATATGTATATACATATATCAGATTTAGAAATTATTATAGTAAAATACTTATTTTGAAAAGAGTAATATACACATGAATATATAAAAAAGACAAATTATCAATGCATAAAATGACTACCTAATCTTCCATTTACTTTCCCTTATCCTAAGTCTCTACATTGCATATTTTAAACCATTAGGAGATACTTACAGTGGGGCTATGACTCAGTGGTAGGCACTTACCTAGCTTGTGAAGGAAGATACAGAAACTTAAAGAAACAGTACATTTTTACAGACAGGAGTCAGGATGCTGCTGTGTTGGAAGGTGGATGGCCTCTTCCCATCACTGAGTCCAGCAGATCCACATTGCCACCTTGAGGGCATTTAGCTTTGAGTTGCAGAGACCTGCAGAGACTGAACAGCCTCAGCATTGTCTGCAGAAATGCTTCTGTGGGGACAGCTCTGGGTCCCAAAATACCCTTTAAGGCATCGTTCTGCTAATCGAGCTTCTACCTGCACATTGGAGCAGAAGTAAAAAGTCAACTGAGTGGGAGGGAGGGTGAGTGCGAGCTCTGTGGAACTCACACGTGGAGCGTCTACAGTCTTGGGTGTGATAGATTAGTGCCCTTTGCACAGGGTGTAGGGAGAAACATGCTTCTAATTAGTCCCCTCTGACTCCTTATATTTGATCAGACAAGATCTTAGCTGCATTTCCCTGAAGTCCTCTGATATGTCAATAAAGAACAGGAAAGGAACAGCACACATAGGAAAATACAGTCGTATAATGGACTCATACCCATTTCCCTTTCCTAGTGCATCCACCTGCCACACTGTTCCATGTACACCTCTACCTGCTCTTCATACCCTGTGAATGGTGATGATGATAATGCTCTTCATTGTACTTCTTTCTCTTTTGACATTGAAATGTGAGAAATCCTAGCAGTGTGGCTTTTTGCTTTTGTCGTGACTGTTATTTTGTTTCTTTGTTTTGTTTTGAGACAGGGTCTTCCTGTGCCCCAGCTGGCCTGGAGCTGGCTAGGTAGATCAGGCTAGCCTGGATCTCATAGAGATCCGCTTGCATCTGCCTCCCCAACGATGGGGTTAAAGATGTGGGCCACGCCTTTTTTTTTTTTTTTTTTTTCTGGCCTGACATTGAGGCCTTAAACTTGAGGCTCCTGTGCCTGATGGAATTCTTGTAACATACACTTGTGTATCATATAAAGATACCACTCTTTCTCTTATGTATTCTTATTCTAGTTGTTTTAAGAATGACAAGCAAGTTTTTTTTAAAAAAAAAAAAAAAAAAAAAAAAAAAAAAAAAAAGATGTGGGCCACAAGGCCAGTGAAGCCACGTGATTTTTAACATTTTTTTTTATCTTACAACTTACCCAGGAGTGTGTCCTTCCTCAGAACATTCTCTGGGCTCTGTCCTGCTGTGTCTGGAGTTGGGGGTTTCTTTGCTTTAATACTTTCAGGGGCCTAGTGTTTCAGGTCACCCAGCTGACAGTGTAAACTGGAAAATGTGCCTGAGAAAAGAAGCTGGCTTCTTCTCTTGTTTATCTCAAAATAATAGAATCTCAACATTTTCCTTTTCAAATGAATCCTGTCTGAGGTAAAAAGCTCCTGGGATCTGTAACAGTTTATGTCTGGAATTTCTGAAGTTTAAGGTTTCCGGTTTTCTTTTTTTTAAAGAATCCTCGCAAGGCTCGTGTAACTCGCCGTTTCATCGTAGTAGAAGGATTGTATATGAATACTGGGACTCTCTGTCCTCTTCCGGAAGTGGTAAGCATGCTTAGTCATTATTGTAGTATTTCCATCATCCTGCATTTAAACCTTTTGACTGTGACTACAGTGAAAGTGTAATGCCTAGGACAGCAAGATGGCTCAGCACACGGAGGTGCTTTCGGTCAAACCTGATGACCTGCACTCAGTCCCTCAAGTGGTGGAAGGAGAGAACTGACTCCTGCATTTGCCCTCTGATCACCACATCTGTGCTATGGCAACCATACACACACCACTTACATGTATTCATACATCTAAAAAAATATACTCAAGGGGCTGCAGAGATGGCTCAGCGGTTAAGAGCACCAGGTTCAGTTCCCTGCACCCACATGGCAGCTAACAACTATCCATAACTCCAGTTCCAGGGCATCTAACACCCTCTTCTGACTTTTGCAGGCATTGCACAACATGGCTGCACTTACACACTTGCAAACAATACACTCATACACATTAAAAGTTTTTTTTTTATAAAAGAACCAAAAAACATGATATTCATTCTGTAGGTTTCATAAACATACTGTGTCACACCAGGGAATTAGGGTAGCATTAATGACCACCCTGATCTTTAAGGAGTAATCAAGACTTAATGTTTAAAAATAGACTTTATTGAGCCGAAATTGGCATGTAAAATGTACCTACTTTATGTGTATGGGTGTGAATACTGTGTCACCTCCTCAGTCAAGGTACTTATTTCAGAGAATGGTCATCCCTGATCCTAGGCAACCATTGAGGACTTTTTGTTCCTATAGACTGTCTTTTTTTTTTTGAGACTGGGTCTCCCTTTAGTTCCAGCTGGCCTGGAACTCACTATGTAGACCAGGCTGGCTTTGAACTCAGAGATCTGCCTGCCTCTGCCTCCTGAGTGGTAGAATTAAAGGCATGCATCACCAAGCCCAGCCCTATAGACTCTTTGATTGATTGATTGATTGATTGATTGATTGATTGGTATTTTCAAGACAGGGTCTCCCTATAGCCCCAGCTGTCCTGGAAGTCACTCTGTAAACCAGGCTGGCCTTGAATTCACAAAGATCTGCTTGCCTCTGCCTCCCGAGTGCTAGGATTAAAGGCGTGTGCCACCACGCCCAGCCTTTATTTTATTTTTTATTTTATACACTTTAACCTTTATATAATTCATGTCCATGGAAGCAAGTAATGTATATTTTATAAAACAGCTTTGAACAATGAAAGTACTATTTTCTGAAACCACAGCCATTGAAATTTTTCTATAAGATGAAATTGATATGACATAAGACTAACCATTTTAGAGATCACAGCATGCCTGTGTTCACTGAGTTGTGTGACCATCAGCTCTATCTAGTTCCACCACCAAGCAGAGTCCACCTCTATGAGGCAGTAGTCACTTCCACTTCATGTTCACCCTAGTTCTTTGTATCTGCATTCAGTCTGCTTTCTGTTCCTCTTGGATGTTTCCTGGAAGTGGCATCCTACAAATTGATGCCTTTGTATCTGGCTTTGTTTACTACTATGACATTTTCTAGGTCCAGCAACATCATGTTAGTGGTGCTTCATTTCTTTTCAGTACTGTCTTTCAGTGTTTGGACACAGCTTTTATTTGCTCATCTGATGGTAGTATTGACTTGTTTCATCTGTTAAGACGGTTGTGAATTGTTTTAGTTACCTTTCTGTTTCTGTGATAAAATAACCATGATCAAGGCCACTTATAGAAGGAAGAGTTTATTTGGCTCATAGTTCCAGAGGGAGTGTCCATAATGGCCAGCAGGGCGGAGGGGCTGAAGCTGGCAGCAGGAAGTGACCAGAAGACATGGGAAGTAGAGGGAGACTGTACAAGGGATGTGACTGTGAGCTCTCTGAGCCTGCCTCCCGTGACCTGTTTCTTCTTCAAGAAGGCCACACCTCTTAAACGTCGTAAACAGCACCACAAGCTGCTGGGAATGTGTTCAAATCCTGGAGCTTTTGGAGGACATTGCTCACTCAAACCATCACATAATTACTCATTTAGCTGTTTGTTCATAAACCCAACACTGTATACTGGACCGTACGGTGATTTATGTTAAGTACTGAGCAGCTGCCACACCACTGTCACTACAGCTCTGCACTCCAGGCCGCAGTTTCGTGTCCTCCACATGTCTGACAACACTTGTTGGCTGGGCTGGGCTGGGCTGGGCAGCCATCCGACATCACAGGTTTTTGTTTGCCTCTCCCAAGTGACCAGCAGTGCTGTGTTTTCTTCCATGTTCTTGATGGCCATTTGTTACTGTCTTTGGAGAAATGTCTATCCAAATGTTTTGCCCAGTTTTTTCTTTTCTTGAAGCTGTGAGAGTTCTTGATATGGTCTCGATACTAAGCCCTTACCAGAGATGTCAGGTGAAAATATTTCATTCCTCCCATTATGTGGGGTTTTGTCACTACTCTTGGAGATAAAAAAGGATTTAAAAAAATGTTTTTGGTCAGTTATTGTGCCACACACCTTTAATCCCAGCACTCAGAAGGCAGAGGCAGGCAGATCTCTGAGAGTTTGGCCGAGCCTGGATGACATAGTGAGAAAGAAAAAAAATTGAATTTTTTTTTATGAAGTGCATTTTGTCTACTTTGCTGCTTGTTGTTCTGTCATTTCTAAAAATGTTTTGTTTACTCCAAAAAGCTTAGTTTTCCTTATTTCCCTTTGGTTTATGTTTATTTTTAGTTGCTTTTTGGATCTTATGCTGCAGTGAATGTCTATTCAGTTTTCTCAAGTTTTGTTGAGAAAATTTGTAAATGAGTAATATGCTCACAGTCCATGGATTTATTTCTGGACTCTGGGTTCTAGTCCATTCTTCTGTGTCTAAGCTTACCTCATCCCTGCATTCTGTCCATGGTTGTAACTTTGTAGCAGGCTCTGAAGTTAGGAGGTGTGAGTTCTCTAAGTTTGTTCTTTTTCAGGATGTTTTAGCCACTTGGGGTCCAGTCAGGTTTCACCTGAACCTTGGAGGAAGCTTTTCCTCCCTGTGAGCAATGCCTTTGGGACCTTGGAAGCAATTGTGTAACTTTTTGCTCACTTTGAGACATTTTCACAGCAGTGTGTCTTTGGTCTATGATGTTGGTTCGTTTATGTCTTTATCCTCTTTCACTAGTGTTTATAGTTGTCAGTGGACACATCTGCCACCACTTGCATTAACTTTATCACAAAATATATGAGTTTTTTGAATCTTTTTGTTTTGTTTCATTTTGTTTTCTTGAGACAGTGTCTCCCTTTAGTCCCAGCTGGCCTGGAGCTCCCTATGTAGACCAGGCTGGCTTTGAACTCACAGAGACCCACCTGCCTCTGCCTCCCAAATTCTGGGATTAAAGGCATATGCCACCACACCCAGCTTGAGTCTTTTGAATCTTTTATTTTTTTATTTTATTTTTTTTATAAATGAAAGGTAAATATTTATTACTAGAGAAGACAAAAATGTATACAGAAAGCCTCATTCTTTATCTTCATGCACCAATTTTTAATAAAGTCTAAATACCAATTTGGAAGATATTTGCAAGGTCTAACTTTGCCTAATATGACCATGTACTGTGTGGGGAACTTATTCATAGAAACCATAAACTGCAAACTAAATATATTCTTATAATTTACAAGAAGCTTAAAGCAATTATGTATTAACAGAGCAGACATTTTCCTGCAAATATAAAAGTGATACAATTATGTAGCTCTTAAGTGTTTAATTTTTTTATCTGAACAAGAGAATGAGAAAACAAACAGGACATTACCAAGACAGGTCTGGCTTCAAGAATTTTTTGTATTCAATTTGTTTTACTTTCACGTTATCTCCAATTAGCTGATAGACATTAGTGACTGCTGTGGAAGCCTGGATATCCATTGACACAAATAATGGAATAATATTTCTCATCAAAGTCTCCTCTTACAATGTGAACATCACCAGCCAGAGTCTTGAGATAGTCATAGCTCTCTTTGGTGCAAAGGTTTCCAATGCAGAGAATATGCTGAATCTCTCCTGGTACCAGCAGCTTTTTGAATTCAGCTGGCAAACTGCACCGATGTGGGATGTGCAGATCTCCTAATACCAACACCAACATCCTGTCACTGGGCTCCGCTCAGTCAGCACGAGTCTTTTGAATCTTTTAAATGGAATTGTTAATTCCCTTTCACTGCTAACTTATAGGCATATATTTATATTTTATTAAATTTTATTATCAAAACATAAACTTCATGCATATTAGAGGGCAGCATGGTATTTCAATATGTTATATTCTGTGAAGCTTTCTGTATCTAAAGCATCACCTCTGAGCCAGGCATGGTCGTGCATCTCCGGAACCCTCGCACTAGAGAAGGGAAGCAGGAGGAGCGGAAGTCCAGGGTCCTCTCAGGTTCATGGCAGGTTCAAGGCTGACCTGGCTTTATGAGATGTCATTTGTGAGGAGAGAGAATTTTCTTTTCCTTCCAGTTTGGATCTTTTTTCTTTATGCATCTTGCCTTCTTCCTGTCGAAGGGAAAAGCTTTCAGTCTTCCGTTATTGAGTGCAAGGTTAGCTATAAGTTTTTCATAAACATCCTTTAACAGGTTGAAGAAATTCATGATTCATAAATTTATTGAATGTGTTTGTCAAGACTGAATGATTTTTCTCAAAAGCCTTTCTGCAGCCACTGAGATGGGCCTTGATTCTTGTAGCCTAGTCCCTGATAAGGGTTGATCTCTGTTGAATCATCTTTGCATTGGTCCTTGGGGTTGGAATCTAGGAGCCCATCTCGTGCATTCGGGCTCAGATACACGTGAGGTCAGAAGGCATCTGCGGGAGTCAGTTCTCTCCTACCCTGTGAATCCTGAGGACTGAACTCAGGGTCAGGCCTAGCAGCAGGTGCCTGTGCCCTCTGATCTCGCCAGCCCTAGCTAGATCTGTTTGTTTTGGGGCTGCAGTCACAGGGCATTGTCCATGGACAGGAATATGATGGAAAAAATAGAGAGGAGCATGGGAACAGGTGAATAGGTAAGCATAGATTATATAGAGATTACATAATACAAATTAGGCTTGACCTGGAATTCCTGTCTTGTTTCACTGTTTTTCTTCAAGTGGTGATCTTTTTTTTTTTTTCAAGTGGTGATCATTACTATTTTGTAAAACATGTTTTGTAGAACTGGATATCTCATTCTTGTTGAGAAATGGAAAAGAGTCTGTGTTAAAGGTATAACTCTCTCAATTAGTACACACATTGTTGATTTAAAAATCCAACCAAATGCCACTGTCATCCCCACATACATTTAATGTTGATAATAACATTTGGATAATAACATTCAGATGACTAAAACGTTGTCAGAAACTCCTGAGATGGAGCGCCAAACCACCTTGCATAGTCTATACATTATTCATTTCAGTGGAAGAGAGAGCTTAATAACTGAACCTGAAATAAAAAGTTTGATTTTACACACACATGTATAAACACACATGAATCAGAGGGAGAGCCCAAATACTTCTCATGTCATTCAAGGTATAATTTGTAAGAGATAATTAGACAATTACATTGAGGAATGATCCCTCCTAGGGGGAATTGGATTGGAGGGATCATTCCTCAATGCAATCAAAGCCATATACAGGAAACCCACAGCCAACATCATCCTAAATGGAGAAAAGACAGAAACATTCCCTTTAAAGGTAGGAACTCAGCAAGCCTGCTCCCTGTCACGACTCCTCTTCAATATAGTGCTCGAAATACTTGCTAAGGCAATAAGGCAAGAAAAGGAAATTAAAGGAGTACTTTATTGTACTCCTTTGGAGTTGGATTGGAAAAGAGAAAGTCAAGCTACATCCCTTTTTGCTGATGATATGATTGTTTATCTAAGGGATGCTAAAAACTCCACCAGAAAATTCCTAGAAATGATTAAGAGTTTCAGTAAAGTGTCAGGATACAAAATTAACCTAAAGAAATCAGTAGCCTTTCTTTACACCAACAACAAGCAACTGAAGAAGGGATACAAGGAGACCTTCTCATTCACAATAGCCTCAAAAACAATAAAATACCTATGAACAAACCTAACCAACGATACCAAAGATCTCTACAAAAAATGTTAAACCCCTGAAGAAGGAAATTGAAGAAGACATCAGAAGATGGAAAGACTTCCCATGGTCATGGATTAGAAAAATTAATATAGAGAAAATGTCCATTCTACCCAAATTAATATACAGATTCAACACAATCCCAATTAAAATACCCGAGTTTCTTCACAGGCTTGGGAAAAAAAGGTCCTTAATTTCATTTGGAAAAACAAAAGGCCCTGAATAGCCAAAGTGCCCTAAGCGAAAAGAACAATACAGGAGGGATCTCTATACCAGACTTCAAACTATACTACAGGGCTATAGTCATAAAAACAGCTTGGTAGTGGCGCAAAAACAGACCTGTTGACCAATGGAACAAAACTGAAGATCCAAACCTGAGCACATACAATTTCAGCCACCTCATATTTGACAAGGGGGCCAAGAAGACACAGTGGAGGAAAGACAGCATCTTCAGCAAATGGTATTGGCAAAACTGGATCACCACTTGTAGAAGAATGAAGTTAAACCCCTACCTCTTGCCCTGTACAAAAGTCACCTCCAGATGGATTAAAGACCTCAATGTGAAACCCAAAACTCTGAAGGTGATAGAAGAAAAAGTTGGCAGCAGGCTAGAAGACATAGGCATAGGAAAAGACTTCCTAAATCAGACAGCAGCTGCATAAGAAATAAGATTTGACAGTTGACAAATGGGACCTCATTAAACTCAAAAGCTTCTGTACAGCAAAAGAAACAATCAAGGAAGTGAAGAGAAAACCCACACAGTGGGAGGAAACCTTCACCACAGATACATCTGACAAAGCATTGATCTCCAGAATATATAAACTACTCAAAAAACAAAGAAAACAAATGATTTACTCAAAAGATGGAGCAAAGAGCTGAACAGAGACTTCACAAGTGACAAATTAGAGATGGCTGATAAAGTGTTAGAGATGGCTGAAAAGTGTTAAACGTTGCTAACAATTAAGGAAATGAAAATGAAAACCACTTTAAGATATCATCTTACTCTGATAAGACTAGCTAGGATCAAGAAAACAAATGATACCAAGTGCCAGAAAGGTTGGGGGGAAAGGAGAGCACTCATCCACTGCTGTTGGGAATGTAAACTCATACAGCCACTATGGAAAGCAGTGTGGAGAACCTTGGAAGAGTCAAAATGAGCTTACCACCTGACCCAGTCATACCACTCCTGGGTATATACCCACAAGACTCATCTTACTGCAGAGATAGATGCACAGCCATGTTTATTGCAGCTCTCTTTACAATAGCAAAGATCTGGAACCAATCCTAGTGCCCCTCAACTGACAAGTTAATAGAGAAAATGTGGTACATCTACACAATGGAGTTCTATGCAGTGCTAAAGAACACTGACATCATGAACTTTGCAGGTAAAATGGATGGAGCTAGAAGATATCATGTTAAGTGAAGTAACACAGCCCCAGAAAAACAAACGACAAATGGTATCCCTCATCTGTGGATGCCAGCGCCAATTACCTAGTTGTAAGTATTTCTTGTGCAGGGCTGCTTGAGCTTTTGTGCAAGAATTTGGGAGTGATGCATATTGGAAGGAATAACAACAACAACAACACAACAACAACACAGAAAAGACTGTATCAAAGAACTGACTAAAAAGGTGAACTTCTGCTCAAAACAGTAAACTTCTGCATCGAGAATTTTGAGAGAAACTGAGAAAAAGATGCAAAACATGCAGGATACATGAGCTCTGGTGGGGTGGGGGGGTAGGGAGGCGATAATGGGTCTAGATTTGATTTGTAATGTTATCTTATATAAAATGCACAGAGCTTCAATAAAACATTGGTGAAAAAAACATAATTAGACAAAACATGGATAAAGCCACATCTAAAAACTTTAATGGCAAACATATTAAGTCTTAAACTTACAAGTTTAAGACTTAAAAATAATCGCACATGGCAGTACATGCCTGTAACTACCATTTAGGGGGTGAGACAGGGGGATCACCATAAGTATGAGGCCATCCTGATTTGTTTAGCAAGCTCAGACTATCCTGCTCTACAGAGTAACACCAAAAAATAGGTTTATAAATTTATTTTATTTGGTATTTTGACACAAGGTCTCACCATATAGTCCCAGCTAACTTGGAACTCTCAGCATAAACCAGGAAGGCCTTGAACTCACAAAGATCCACCTGCCTTTGCCTCCCAACTGAACAGATTAAAGGCTTGCACTACCACACCTGACCCAAAAAATAAATTAATAGATAAAAATAAAGAAAAAATCAGTCTGATGAACCATAATAATGATAATAACAATAATAATACTGTAATTATGAAGGGCTAGAGAGGCAGTTCAGTGGGTAAGAGCACTGACTGCTCTTGCAGAGATCCAGGGCTTGGTTCCCAGCACTCACATGGTAGCAGGCAACCTTTCTATAGCTCCAGTTCCAGGGATGCTGTCTTCTGGCCTCCGTGGACACTGTACAACATGAGTGTGCTCACAACATGAGTGTACTCACAACATGAGTGGGCTCACAACATGAGTGGGCTCACAGGCAGGCAAAACATTCATACACATAAAAGAAAACTTAGAAATATTTTTTGGGGGGTCTTTTTGAGACAGGGTCTCCTTATAGTCCCAGCTGTCCTGGAACTCACTCTGTAGACCAGGCTGGGCTTGAACTCACAAAGATCCTCCTGCCTCTGCCTCCCAAGTGCTAGGATTAAAGTCATGCGCCACCACACCTGGCTAAACTTAAAAATATTTTAAGTGTATATGAGTTCATAATAAAAGTTTAATATCACTCACAAAAGTTCTATGATCCAATTAAAATATCTACTGAGGAAAAACTTTCTACATTTCTCAGGAGGTTTTACCTGTAGTTGAACAAATATTTAACAGATAAATTAACATGTCTGTCCACATACTGTCTCAACATTTTTTCTTTTAAAGTTAGAGATTATGCTGTCTCTGTTATTAAGTTAAATTGGATAGTTTTAGACAGTAAAGTACACTTGACTCTCATTGTTCAGTGTTGCTGTATTCTGTAAAGTTGACACGAGCCTTATTTAACGAGTATTGTTGGCTCCTGCATGCTGAGCTCCTGACCCACAGCCTTACAGTGAAGCTTCTCTAACCAGATTTCCTCATAAGGTGTTAGTGCAGCCTTTTAAAATACTAGAACACACTTCAGCAGGACATTTTAAACAGCAGAATCACTAACAAAAAGCACAAAATTGTGAAAACACCCAACAGTGTCCATAAAAGGACGCTTGTTTAGAGAACAGTGCAGTGGCCTCTCTCCATCCTCAGTTGGGAACATCCATGTCGGGTAATTCGGTTCTTCGCCACTCCACAATGCGCAAACCTTCTGAAGGATGCATGTATGGATAAATGGAGGGGTGGATGTTGATTTTAGAGTCAAAAATTTTAGCAAGTAGGTAAATCTGCAAATACAGAGTTCATAAATATTGTGAGTCAGTTGTAAATACCTTCACACATTGACTTTTTCCTCAGGTACATTGTATATGCTGCTAATCATCATGGCATTAAACTTGGTTGTGTTTTTTGTTGTTTAACTCGTAGGTTAAGTTAAAATACAAATATAAAGCAAGAATCTTTCTGGAGGAAAGCCTTTCATTTGGTGTCCTTGGGGAACATGGCCGGGGAGTCACGGAGCACTATGGAATCAGTGTAAGTCCTCCATCTGGAACGGCCCCCCCATAAGAAACACATGGTTCTGTGCTGCTGGATGTGTTTTCATAGGCAGAAGACAGTGCCCTTCATCCATTTGGAGGCTCTAGAGACTTAGACATGTGGGTGGAATAAGACTTCTCTTAATAGTTGGGCATGGGTGGCACATGCCTATAATCTGAGCACTTGGGAAGCTGAGGCAGGAGAATTATAAGATTTAGGCCTTCCTGAGCTACCACAGTATACTCTGTCTACCCCACCACCACCCCAAATAAATATTCCATTGGCCCTTTTATTTTTTATATGTTTTTAAATTTTTATTTATTATTATTTGTATTTTATGAGTGTGAGCATATTACCTGTACCTGTGTCATGCAATGCTTTGGAGGTCAGAAGAAGCTGTTGGATTTCCCTTGACCTGGAGTTGTTAGCCACCATGTGGGTGCTGGGAATCAGGGCCTCTTCAAGAGCAACCAGTGCTCTTAACCACTGAGCCATCTCTCCAGCACCCCATTGGTCCTTTTAAAGAAATTTTAGTATAGGGCTGGAGAGATGGCCTAGCGGTTAAGAGCGCCGACTGCTCTTGCAGTGGACCCAGGTTCGATCCCCAGCACCCACATGGAGGCTGAGAACCATCTGTAACTCCAGTTCCAGGGGAATCTGAGACCCTCTTCTGACTTCCGCAGCATTGCACGACATGGGTGCACAAACCTACATGCAGACAGTACATTCATACACATACGAAAATAAATAAAATTAATAAAAAAAAAATTTTTAGTATTTAAAACTTTGTGTAGTTTGTGGGAGTAGATATAGTTATACATAGTTATACATAGGTGTATGTGTTTATGTGTAGGTATATGAATATGTATGTTATATATACTTTTATGTGTGCACACACATGCATGGTAGCAGAAACACCACTAGGAATGCAATCAGCATGGCCACTGAAGGTCCCCAAGGAGTTGGGGTCATTGCCACACTTCCTTCTGCCTCAGAACAATGAAAACCCCAAGATACCCATGGGTTATGTATCTGGCTTTGCTGACAACCATGAGGTAGGTGGACAGGGTTCTTTACTCCACAGTGCGTGAATGACAGGCTGTGCTGCCTGTGATATGAAGCTGATTGATAAAATGTAAAAGGTCCTTAGTTCTCTGCATCCAAGCACTATGTGTCCTAGCAGAAAGTGTCAAATACAGAATGATGTCACATGTACATGTACCTACTCGTGTACACACACACACATATATGTATATGTATGTACATGTATATGGCAAAGCTGTATCTACTCCCACAAAATACATATAAAGTTTTTAAATACTAGTAATTTCTTTTTTATTTTTTTTAAATACTAATAATTTCTTTAAAAGAACCACTGGGGCAGGAGGGATGGCTCAGTGGTTAAGAGCACTGCCTGCTCTTGAGAGGATTCGTGCGAAGTTAGACGCACACTCAACCAAGTCAGGCTGACATCATCCAATTGAATGTACTGAGGAATTGAAGATGGGTGAAGTATAACTAAGGTATGGAAGTTGTTAAGGATGAAAACGTCATCTCCACTGCTGTTTCTACTTGCTCTTAGCAGTTGTGGCTGAGGTGATCTTCATAGGCTTGACAGAGACTGGTTTTGCCTTTTCCCAATGTTGGAGAATGACTACTGTCCACTTTTCTGGCAGATTGATGACATTGACCTTATCAGTGCCAACATGGAGAATGCTCTGGCCTCTGTGGGAGGCTTCTGCTGTGGCAGGTCTTTTGTGATTGACCACCAGGTAAGCTCTTCTTAAAAATGAACAAATTCTCGGCCGGGCGTGGTGGCGCACACCTTTAATCCTAGCACTTGGGAGGCAGAGGCAGGCGGATCTTTGTGAGTTCAAAGCCAGCCTGGTCTACAGAGCGAGTTCTGGGACAGCTGGGGCTACAAGGAGACCCTGTCTTGAAAAGACCAAAAAAAAATAAAAATAAAAAATTCTCAGATTATTGGCATGGTCACTTCACGTGCAACTTCAAAATACAAATTTAACATTTAATTTATCACAGAATTTCTATTTAAAAGTTTTGTTTTCAAGGATAACTCAAGCCAGGCATGGTGGCTCCCACCCTGAATCCCATCTCTTGGGATGCAGAAGCAGACAGGTGGGTCTATATGAGATCTTGGGCCAGCCTGGTCTACATAGCAGGTTCTAGAACTACAGGGGAGCCCTGTCTCCACCTCTCACCGCCAAAAACGGACGACTCAAAATGACTAAAGATAAGTTTTCTAACTTATCAAAAAGATCTTGGTTTTCTTACAAAGGGTCACATTAGCTCCACACATGTGCACGCTGTTCAGTAAAAATGTGCTTTCAGTTATTTACCCAGGACAGAGAGAATATCTGTTTCTGGTTGTTTCTCCTCAGCGACTTTCTGGCCAGGGATACTGCTTCTCAGCGTCCTTACCTCCCCTGCTAGCTGCTGCTGCCATTGAGGCTCTCAACATCATGGAGGAGAATCCAGGTAACCTTGTGAACCCAGCGACTGACATGCTTTCTGGGGGAATTGCCCCTAGAAGCTACTTACCAGACAGAACTCAGACTCAGTTACTTTACAAATGAAGTATCCCAATGCAAAGTTGGAAACTCAGCCATTAGTCTATGAAGACTACACACACTCTCAGAGTCGAGCTCTACACCACTTTCATGCAAGCGTTTCCGATGGGGGCGCTGGCCCATGTCTCATGCAAGCGTTTCCGATGGGGGCGCTCGCCCACATCTGCAGTTAATGGGAAAGTGGCAGCGAAGAAGCCGTCCTGCCCAGGGCTGAGCCAGAGCTTCAGCTGTGCTTGGAGCTGGAACAGAGAGTATGGCTGCTCTCCCCTGGGTGGAGGTGGCAGGAGATGAGGAACCCGGCTAACGTGCTGGGTTTTAGCCTGTAGCTTTCTATCTATTGTTCTCCCTTTCAGCCTTTGACTCATCAACTAATACTGATGCTAGCCTGTTTTGTCAGCAAACAATGCAGTGGTAAAATTAGAAAGACAACTGAGAATTTAAAGTGTAGCCATAGACTACAAAACAGAAATGGGGAGCACAAGGTGGCTCAGCAGCCTCTTGCCCTGCAAGTCTGACATCCTGAGTTTTACCCCTAGATCCTAGTCAAGAAGGAGAGAAGTGACTTCACAATGTTGTCCTCTGATCACCACGTGTGTATAGTGGTAGGCGCACCCACCACCACCTGCACTACATACACTAATAATAACACTAAATTTTAACAATGGAAAGAGAAAACAAGCAGGCCTTCGTTAGCTGGCTCTTCTGGTATCAATTCACAGAATCAGAAGATTGTGTCTGATGCACCCTCTTATGCCCCCTGCTGAGGCGGCCTTGCTCCCCACAAACCCACCCCACATCCTGATCACATTTCTTTCAGTTTTGAAATTTCCTTGAATAAAAGGAAAATATCCAGAAAATTATCTTGCTACCAAATGATTTAGGATGAGGAAAAAGTGGTAAGTGTGTACTGTAATTCTCAGCTGGAGTGTGTATAGATCTTGATAAGGACAAGAGACTTCATTTGGTCAGAAACCAGTGTCACAGAATTCACTGACAGTAAGCAGAAGCCAATAGGTGAGTGTCAGAGACAAAGCTCCAGCCCTTGGCATGTAAGTTCCTGGACGTCTGCTAGTACCTAGAAATTTCTACAGCATTCTCAGCCGGTGACCTTGACCTTTAAAAGTGTTCTTGAATGGGGGCTGGAGAGATGGCTCAGTGGTTAATAGTGCCAACTGCTCTTGCAGAGGACCCAGATTCGATTCCCAGAACCCACATGGCAGCCAACCACCGTCTTTAAACCAGGCGTGGTGGCGCATGCCTTTAATCCTAGCTCTCAGGAAGCAGAGGCAGAGGCAGAGGCAGGCAGATCTCTGTGAGTTCAAGGCCAACCTGGTCTACAGAGTGTGAGTTCCAGGCCTGCTGGGGCTATAGGGAGACCCTGTCTCAAAAAGACCAAAAAAAAAAAAAAAAAAAAAAGTGATTTTAGGTTAGTGCTATCAAATGTTCAGATACACCATCAAATCTACCTTCTCTATGCAGGCATTTTTGCAGTTTTGAAGAAGAAATGCCAGCACATCCACAGAGCTCTGCAGGGGTAAGTGTTGCTTTCCTGGCATCAAGCACACCTGCACCACACTCACTAGCTAATGCAGGATCTGAGTTTAATGGGCTCTGGGACCCAAGACCACATCGTTGCTAAGAAACTCAGTTCATTCACATTTGTCTGTTTAAAACTAGACCGGTTTGTCATTGTTTTAAAGGATTGTGCCTCTGCTTTTCTAAAAAGTATACAACTTATTAACAAAATATTGTAATAATAGAGGCGATAAAAATAACCCAGCAGCTCACCACAGGGATGACCGAGGCGAACACCAGAGTTAATCTCTTCTCCAGAGATAAAGGACGTAATGAGCTGTGTCATTGGAGGCACCAGTTTCTACTGTCCCTGTCACTTCTAAATCTAAATTAAGACACGACAGAGAAACAGATGAAGTTGAAGTGAGTCACGCGAATGAGTGTTCCTGGTCGTGTAAAAGCCAAGCTGTGCAGAGTAGTTCTCTAGGATTCCTCTGACTTGGAGTTGCAAGGCTGCAAGACCTTGAGCTGGTGTTGGGTTGGAGTCACAGAAAATGATCACGTTCTCGGTCTTTTCTTTCAGTTTCCTAAGGGGAAGCGTGCTTCTTCAGTTATGAAAGTTCCGTCTCTCTTTTAAGATGTGGGAACTAGGCACTTGAGTGAAAGAGTTGGCACTTGATAAGTGAGTGGGCTTAGCTGTTCCAGATAAAACAGGCAGAGACAATGGTGTTCTGGGTGCGTTTGCAGGACAGCAGCAGTTCGTACATGATTAATGGTAGACAGATGTACTTGCAGTGGTTCCAGGTGCATTAGTCTGTGAAATATTAATTTGCCGATGCAGCACAGCACATTGGCAGCCCTGCACGTTCGTCAGCATCAGCCTTGGGTGTCCTGTGCTCTGTGAATCCTGCTCCTGTCCTGCTCACTCCACCAGCTCTCAGCGCATCGCCTCTCCTCTGATGTCAACTCAGGAGCTGTCTGCGGTCCATAACGGGAGGCCATTTTCCCTCCGTGACAGAAATCTTGCTCGAGCCAAAATAGGCCAACATAGGCCCTTTCTTCCTGTGTGTGGGGGGGGCGGGGATATGTTGTGTGTGCTGTGTGCGATTGAGTGTGTGCGCATGTGTGTAGGGAAGACAATTTCTGCTTTTGTTCATCAAGTTCTGTCCACCACCTTTTTTGAGACAGGGTCTCACTGGCCTCGAACTTGCCCAGCAAGCTGTGCTGGCTGTCTAGCCCACTGCACTAAGCTGTCCTTCTCTCTGTCTAGCCCACCGCACTGAGCTGTCCTTCTCTCTGTCTAGCCCACTGCACTGAGCTGTCCTTCTCTCTGTCTAGCCCACTGCAGTAAGCTGCCCTTCTATCTGTCTAGCCCACTGCACTGAGCTGTCCTTCTCTCTGTCTAGCCCACTGCACTGAGCTGTCCTTCTCTCTGTCTAGCCCACTGCACTGAGCTGTCCTTCTCTCTGTCTAGCCCACTGCAGTGAGCTGTCCTTCTCTCTGTCTAGCCCACTGCACTGAGCTGTCCTTCTCTCTGTCTAGCCCACTGCACTGAGCTGTCCTTCTCTCTGTCTAGCCCACTGCACTGAGCTGTCCTTCTCTCTGTCTAGCCCACTGCACTGAGCTGTCCTTCTCTCTGTCTAGCCCACTGCACTGAGCTGTCCTTCTCTCTGTCTAGCCCACTGCACTGAGCTGTCCTTCTCTCTGTCTAGCCCACTGCACTGAGCTGTCCTTCTCTCTGTCTAGCCCACTGCACTGAGCTGTCCTTCTCTCTGTCTAGCCCACTGCACTGAGCTGTCCTTCTCTCTGTCTAGCCCACTGCAGTGAGCTGTCCTTCTCTCTGTCTAGCCCACTGCACTGAGCTGTCCTTCTCTCTGTCTAGCCCACTGCAGTGAGCTGTCCTTCTCTCTGTCTAGCCCACTGCACTGAGCTGTCCTTCTCTCTGTCTAGCCCACTGCAGTGAGCTGTCCTTCTCTCTGTCTAGCCCACTGCACTGAGCTGTCCTTCTCTCTGTCTAGCCCACTGCAGTGAGCTGTCCTTCTCTCTGTCTAGCCCACTGCACTGAGCTGTCCTTCTCTCTGTCTAGCCCACTGCAGTGAGCTGTCCTTCTCTCTGTCTAGCCCACTGCACTGAGCTGTCCTTCTCTCTGTCTAGCCCACTGCAGTGAGCTGTCCTTCTCTCTGTCTAGCCCACTGCAGTGAGCTGCCCTTCTCTCTGTCTAGCCCACTGCACTGAGCTGTCCTTCTCTGTGTCTAGCCCACTGCACTGAGCTGTCCTTCTCTCTGTCTAGCCCACCGCACTGAGCTGTCCTTCTCTCTGTCTAGCCCACTGCACTGAGCTGTCCTTCTCTCTGTCTAGCCCACCGCACTGAGCTGTCCTTCTCTCTGTCTAGCCCACTGCAGTGAGCTGTCCTTCTCTCTGTCTAGCCCACTGCACTGAGCTGTCCTTCTCTCTGTCTAGCCCACTGCACTGAGCTGTCCTTCTCTCTGTCTAGCCCACTGCACTGAGCTGTCCTTCTCTCTGTCTAGCCCACTGCACTGAGCTGTCCTTCTCTCTGTCTAGCCCACTGCACTGAGCTGTCCTTCTCTCTGTCTAGCCCACTGCACTGAGCTGTCCTTCTCTCTGTCTAGCCCACTGCACTGAGCTGTCCTTCTCTCTGTCTAGCCCACTGCACTGAGCTGTCCTTCTCTCTGTCTAGCCCACTGCACTGAGCTGTCCTTCTCTCTGTCTAGCCCACTGCACTGAGCTGTCCTTCTCTCTGTCTAGCCCACTGCACTGAGCTGTCCTTCTCTCTGTCTAGCCCACTGCACTGAGCTGTCCTTCTCTCTGTCTAGCCCACTGCACTGAGCTGTCCTTCTCTCTGTCTAGCCCACTGCAGTGAGCTGTCCTTCTCTCTGTCTAGCCCACTGCAGTGAGCTGTCCTTCTCTCTGTCTAGCCCACTGCAGTGAGCTGTCCTTCTCTCTGTCTAGCCCACTGCAGTGAGCTGTCCTTCTCTCTGTCTAGCCCACTGCAGGGAGCTGTCCTTCTCTCTGTCTAGCCCACTGCAGTGAGCTGTCCTTCTCTCTGTCTAGCCCACTGCAGTGAGCTGCCCTTCTCTCTGTCTAGCCCACTGCAGGGAGCTGTCCTTCTCTCTGTCTAGCCCACTGCAGGGAGCTGCCCTTCTCTCTGTCTAGCCCACTGCAGGGAGCTGTCCTTCTCTCTGTCTAGCCCACCGCACTGAGCTGCCCTTCTCTCTGTCTAGCCCACTGCAGTGAGCTGCCCTTCTCTCTGTCTAGCCTACTGCAGGGAGCTGCCCTTCTCTCTGTCTAGCCCACTGCAGGGAGCTGTCCTTCTCTCTGTTTAGCCCACTGCACTGAGCTGTCCTTCTCTCTGTCTAGCCCACCGCACTGAGCTGTCCTTCTCTGTCTAGCCCACTGCAGGGAGCTGCCCTTTCTGTCTGCTGCACTGTGATCACAAGCATATGCCACTACGCCCTTCTTTTTACATGTTCTGGGATCTGAATTTGCATCCTGTGCTGTGAGGCGAGCACTCTGCCCACTGAGCTATCGCATGGCTGCCCTCTCTCTCCTAAGGCCTGGCGCCCCTGGCTGCCCTCTCTCTCCTAAGGCCTGGCGCCCCTGGCTGCCCTCTCTCTCCTAAGGCCTGGCGCCCCTGGCTGCTCTCCCTCTCTCTCCTAAGGCCTGGCGCCCCTGGCTGCTCTCTCTCTCCTAAGGCCTGGCGCCCCTGGCTGCCCTCTCTCTCCTAAGGCCTGGCGCCCTCTGCTTTGTCACCAGCCCCCCCCTCCTGGGTCATTCAAGTTCTTGGTGCTGTTGTTTTCTGTCGTCTTCCCATGTCTTCTCCTATCAGCCGCTCCATCTCTTGCTCCTTTTCATTGCTCCTCTTCTCAGGAGTTGTGCTCGCTCTCTACACACCTCCTCTTGCCCTTCCACATGAATCTGAGACCCCCTACACCTCACCTAGACTGTAGGTCACCAGTGATGACTAAGGTGCTGAATCAAGGTGACCAATTTCAGAACTCATCTCATTTGTGTCTCACAGTTTCCAGCACAGTGAGCACCCTGCCTTCCTTACAAGTTTTTAAGTTTCTTCATCTTTGTATTCTTTTTATAAATCTTTAAGTGTGTTACCTACATGTATGTATGTGTACAATGTGCATGTGGTATCCATGGACGCCACTGTAACTGGAGTTAAAGGTGTTTGTGAACCTCCATGCGAATGTTGAGAATCAAACCTGGTCCTTTCCAAGAGCAGCGAGTGTTCTGAACTGCTTACTCATATCTCCACCCCATTCCTTCCTTCCTTCCTTCCTTCCTTCCTTCCTTCCTTCCTTCCTTCCTTCTTTCCTTCTTTCCTTCCTTTTTTTAATAGTTTGAAGATTTTATTTACTTTAGGTGTATCTTTTGCCTGCATGTATGTGTGTACCACATGCATGCAGTGAACACTTTCTTCAACACTTTTCCTTTAACACCCTGCTCTTTAGAGCTTAGCCTTAAATTGTGCCATGATTCTTATATGTTCACAACTCACAGATTCTTGTGTTTAATTGTGGCGTGCTTCATAGCTCCACATCTCCTGTCAAGCTTTACCTTTAGTAGCTACATTAGAGGACCCTGCAAGAACTTGATATATATATTGCAAGAGGTAGGAAAGGAACAGCAAACAAAACAGGAGGCGAGAAGTACGGGAGCCTAGTTGGTGAGAGCCATGAGAGAAATCTGGACTCAGGTAAGAATCATGCCTGGTTTGAATGAAAAGTGCCTGGCACAGCTGGACTTGAATCTTGGGAAAATTGCCCCTGCATGGTGTGAGATAGTATATTGTAAAGTGATAAGAGCAGAGGGCACAGGCAAAAGGTGCCCTGGGCTGACTTCTGACTCTAGTGGCCGTGAGAAGTGTTTGGACTCTGGATCTGTTGGGCCTGCCTGAAGTTCACATGCAGGGTGGCTGAGAAGTAGAATAATGGTTGGTCTGAAGGTTTTTCATGTGAGCAACTAGATGGGGAATGGCTAGAACCATGGAGAAAGCCTGGGAGGTAAAAGTTCAGGGCTTGGTGTATCAAGTTTCACCTGTTCCTCCACTGCGGAGGGCCACTTGAATTCCCAGGTTTAAGGTTGAAAGTCCTAAACTGAAGACATGTTTTGAGTCATTGGCATATGGGTAGTGTTTAAAGGGTTCCAGTTTGCAGAGGTCAGAAACTGGCTAAGAATGAGTAGCCAGTGAGGGAGTGGTAGACCAGTAGGGGCTGTTCTGGAGTAGCCAGTGAGGGAGGGGTAGACCAGCAGGGGCTGTTCTGGAGTAGCCAGTGAGGGAGGAGTAGACCAGCAGGGGCTGTTCTGGAGTAGCCAGTGAGGGAGGGGTAGACGGGTGAAGAGAGTGGATAAAACAGAAGACAGGGGTGAAGAGAGGGATAAAATAGAGGAGAGAGGGGGTGAAGAAAACAGATAAAATAGAGGAGAAAGCAGTGAAGAGAGGGATAAAATAGAGGAGAGAGGGTAAGGCAAAAAATGGAATGAAAACACATACAAAAAATAATCAAACAATATCTAGAAATTTTCCATAAGCTCCCTTTTTTTTTTTTTTTTTTTTTTTTTGAGACAGGGTCGCCCTATAACCCTAGCTGGCCTGGTACTCACTCTGTGGACCAGGCTGGCCTTGAACCGACAGATACCAGCCTGCCTCTGTTTCCCGAGTGCTAGGATTAAAGGTATGTGACACCACACCTGGCTGAAAAAAAAAATTTTAAAAAAAAAAAAAAAAAGAGTAGTCGGCACTCTTAACCTCTGAGACATCTCTCCCACCTCATTTTTTGGTCTTTTTAAGACAGGGTAGCCTGAAACTCATTGAGTTCCCCCCGCTTCTGCCTCTCAAGTGCTGGGATAAAAGATGTGTGCCACCACACCTGGCTCCATTAAAGATTTTATACAGGGACAAGGGCTTTATGGGGGAGGGAATCAAATCCTATTAAAGGAAATTCAAATGAGAGGTAATGTTCTGATTATGGCTAAAAATCAACCAGGGAATTTAACATAATTCCAACTAAAATTCCAGCAGTAAGTTTGGAGGAACCGGTAGTAATTAGCAAGGGATGAGTAAATAAAGCAAGGAAATAGAGGATGGTTCAAAAACAGACCTGTGAACACCCGGGAAATGATGCTGCTCAGACAGCTTTCCCAGCTGTAATGGTTTCGGTTAAGAATGGACCTCACTCATCTTTCAACTCCAATTTCTTTCTGTTGCCACAATCTCATTTCTCTGTTCCTCTTTACAGAAAACTCCTCACAAGAAGTCACCTAAGCCCTGTGCACCTTCTCTCTCTTCAGTACCGGGAAGTTTGGGTCACAATCCCACTGCAAAACAAGGGCTCAGCAGTGCATCCTCTACCTGCCTGCAGGCACCAGGCACCCTGACCTCAGGCCAACCTCCTTGGCCTCCTCCATGACAGCCCCTACTGGTCTACCCCTCCCTCACTGGCTACTCCATGACAGCCCCTACTGGTCTACCCCTCCCTCACTGGCTACTCCATGACAGCCCCTGCTGGTCTACCCCTCCCTCACTGGCTACTCCATGACAGCCCCTACTGGTCTACCCCTCCCCCAATGGCTACTCCAGAACAGCCCCTACTGGTCTACCCCTCCCTCACTGGCTACTCCAGAACAGCCCCTACTGGTCTACCCCTCCCCCACTGGCTACTCCAGAACAGCCCCTACTGGTCTACTCCTCCCTCACTGGCTACTCCATGACAGCCCCTACTGGTCTACCCCTCCCTCACTGGCTACTCCAGAACAGCCCCTACTGGTCTACCCCTCCCTCACTGGCTACTCCAGAACAGCCCCTACTGGTCTACCCCTCCCTCACTGGCTACTCCAGAACAGCCCCTACTGGTCTACTCCTCCCTCACTTTTGGCTATCCTCCATAGTAAAACTAGTTCCCCTATGTTGCTGGTCATCTACGCCCTCCACCTAATGGCTTACATCTTCAGAGCAGATGATTCCACCCTCCTAACTGGTCTACCCCTCTCCCACTGAGGCAAGTCTCTACTCCTTCCTATTGACACCAGCCCCTAACATGGTCAGTTATCCGTCCTCCCACTGGCTACTCATCTTAAATGACATTTTGTACCAACAATTGACTTAGAGTCTATCCCTTTCTCAACCCAAGCTATGGTTCGGCTTTAGACCTCCATGTAACATACAAACCAGTCCTTTAATCTGAAATAGAATTCTTTTGTGCGTACCCTACATACCCTCACATGGTCTACTCTTCAGAACAGCCCTGAGGACTGGCTCCAAATATCCCGTCCCCCCGCATTTATAATTTATCTTCCTGTGACTTTCACATCCCAGAATTAATACAGTCCTCCCTCTAATCTTTTTGGTTACTTATCTCACTGCGCCCCAATGGCGGACGTCACTATTCGTAAACCGGACCCTCGCTTTCTACCCCTCCCTCACTGGCTACTCCAGAACAGCCCCTACTGGTCTACCCCTCCCTCACTGGCTACTCCAGAACAGCCCCTACTGGTCTACCCTTATTCCACTCAATGATCAGCTACTCACAGTTAACAGTTCTGGCACCTGCTGGTCTACTGCCATATCCCTCACATACGAGCTACTCACTAGAACAGGCCCATCTGCTGGGTATTCCTACTCCAGGTCATCCACTTTCAACCTAGCGACATACTTCACAGAACGTAGCACACTGCTGGTCTACGCGCGGCTCCCTCATCTGGGTCAACTCCAGGATTACAGCCGCACAGACTACTGATGCATCAAATTCTTACACTCCCTCACTGGCTACTTTGGATTCTTAGACCCAAAGTTTCTTGACCTCTGCACCAACACTGGAACACAGGCTGTTTATCACCCACTACCCATATGCCAATGACTCAAAACATGTCTTCAGTTTAGGACTTTCAACCTTAAACCTGGGAATTCAAGTGGCCCTCAAGCGCGTTTCAGGGTTGGATTCAAGCGAAACAGAGATGGGATTCAAAACTCATTGAGGAGTACCCACCAATCCCTGGAACTTTTATAGACCTACCTTCACCTTAGCGCCTGTTTTCATGCTTCTCATGCTTTCTAGCCAATCCCGGCACTCTAAGTCATGCTCACCCCTATCCTCCGCAACCTGACTTAATTTAACACCCATTTCAAGAACATCTACACATCAATATGCCTCCTCTACTCTTCTCCCAAGCACCACCCTGCCCACCTCCAGTTGTCACCTGTGAGACTTCAGGCGGCTATATGGCCCAACAGATCCAGAGTCCAAACACTTCTCACGGCCACTAGAGTCAGAAGTCAGCCCAGGCACCTTTTGCCTGTGCCCTCTGCTCTTATCACTTTACAATATACTATCTCACACCATGCAGGGGCAATTTTCCCAAGATTCAAGTCCAGCTGTGCCAGAGGCACTTTTCATTTCCATAACATTCTTTAGGCATGAGGGATTCTGTTTACAACTTCTGAACGTCCTCATATTCTCACTCAGTGTGCTCTCCCACCAACCTCAGACGCCCGTAACGCTCGGCTCTCCCCTGTTTTGTTTGCTGTTCCTTTCCTACCTCTTGCAATATATATATCAAGTTCTTGCAGGGTCCTCTAATGTAGCTACTAAAGGTAAAGCTTGACAGGAGATGTGGAGCTATGAAGCACGCCACAATTAAACACAAGAATCTGTGAGTTGTGAACATATAAGAATCATGGCACAATTTAAGGCTAAGCTCTAAAGAGCAGGGTGTTAAAGGAAAAGTGTTGAAGAAAGTGTTCACTGCATGCATGTGGTACAAATACATTCATGCAGGCAAAANCTCTCTCCTCTATTTTATCTGCTCTCTTCACCGCTCTCTCCTCTATTTTATCCCTCTCTTCATCGCTCTCTTCTCTCTCCGCTCTCTTCACCGCTCTCTCCTCTATTTTATCCGCTCTCTTCACCGCTCTCACCTCTATTTTACGCTCTCTTCACCGCTCTCTCCTCTATTTTATCCGCTCTCTTCACCGCTCTCTCCTCTATTTTATCTGCTCTCTTCACCCCTCCTCTATTTTATCCGCTCTCTTCACCCCTCTCTCCTCTATTTTATCCCTCTCTTCATTGCTCTCTCCTCTATCCGCTCTCTTCACCACTCTCTCCTCTATTTTATCCGCTCTCTTCACCCCTCTCTCCTCTATTTTGTCCGCTCTCTTCACCGCTCTCTCCTCTTATTTTATCCCTCTCTTCACCGCTCTCACCTCTATTTTACGCTCTCTTCACCCCTCTCTCCTCTATTTTATCCGCTCTCTTCACCCCCTCTCCTCTATTTTATCCCTCTCTTCCCGCTCTCTCCTCTATTTTACACTCTCTTCACTGCTCTCTCCTCTATTTTATCCGCTCTCTTCATCACTCTGTCCTCTATTTTATCCCTCTCTTCACCCCCTCTCCTCTATTTTATCCCTCTCTTCACCCCTCTCTCCTCTATTTTATCCACTCTCTTCACCCCTCTCTCCTCTATTTTATCTGCTCTCTTCACCGCTCTCTCCTCTATTTTGTCCCTCTCTTCACCGCTCTCTCCTCTATTTTATCTGCTCTCTTCACCCATCTCTCCTCTATTTTGTTTGCTCTCTTCACTGCTCTCTCTATTTTATCCGCTCTCTTCACTGCATCCGTTCTTAGCCCTTATTCCTCTGACGTTAGCTTACTGTTTTTACTTTTTTACTTTCCAGTAAATTTATTAAAGGTTGAGGCAGTGTCTTTACTGGTTAGACCTAGGTAATTTTCCTCTAACTTCCTGCCATCACTCATTCTCCCTTGTTTCAGAAGTTAAGTTTAGGGAACTCATTGGCCTGCCTTTGTCTCCAGCAGAACCTGAAGAAACCCACCCCCCTCATGTGGTTACTGTTATCAGCTACTTCTTTTCCTGGGCTGCAAGTGGAGGCCATGGCTTCCTTGGTGATGGCTTTGAACCTGGTACCTAACCCAAGGCTTAGTATTTACCTGTTTGGGTAAAGTGAGATGTTTGCCAAGTATATAAAAGGCTCTGAGCCGGGTGTGGTGGCGCACACCTTTAATCCTAGCACTTGGGAGGCAGGGGCAGGCAGATCTTTGTGAGTTCAAGGCCAGCCTGGTCTACAGAGTGAGTTCCAGGACAGCTGGGACTACAGGGACACGCTGTCTCGAAAAGACCAAAACAAAAAGGCTCTGAAGCTTGCGGACGGGCCCTGCAGCTCTCTGTCCTGCTTCGTTAGTCTCATGTGCATTTGGCCTCAGCACAGAACAGGACATTCTATTTCATTCCTTCCTCGGCCAGCCTGCTCCACTCACATATGACCCAAGCCCATCTGATCAGAGCACAAGCTAGATTGGGTTCATATGTCTTGTGTGTACTGAGGAAAAGCCAAGTCATTTGAGTCATTTGAAATGCTGATTAGAAAAGTGAATTATTAAAGTTCTTCTCTGAGGAAACGTGACCTAAGGCAGTTGCACTTCCTGGTATACCTGCTCACCATTCACACGAGAGATGGGGCTTGAAAGAATGTTGCATAGTTTCTGCATTGTGAAACTGACCTAGATTTTGCCGCATTGCAGATGCACTAGATTCTAAGGTTCCAAACTCAACCTGTTCCCTCCTCTGTTGAGAAAGCCTAGCATGTTGCATTTCATTTAACAAGGTAGATAACAAGTTAGTAATGCTTGATGGTTACTTGAATGCCAGCATCTCACATAGTATTATTTGTAGCTTTCCATCACTGCAGTAAAATACTTGAGGTAATTAACTGATAAATTGGAAAGGGTTATTTTGCTTATGGTTTTAGATGTGATTCTTTGGGAATGCGTGGTAGAGTAAACCACTCAAGCCAGAAGAGGAGGTTAGAGTCCCACATTACCATACAGAGGTACATACACTTGAGTGACCTCAGGACTTCCACATGCCCTACATCCTAAAGGTCCACACCTTCTAGTAGCACTCTCTGGGACCTGTACAGTCCTGTGGACTCTCACAGACAGGGATCCAAACCAGAGCAGCAGCCTAAACAAGGAAGATGCACAGTGCTGCCTCCATTTCATCCTGAGAAGCAGATCTGAATGAAAGCAGCTGGTCTTAAATGCCTACCTCAGTCTCAAATAGGTGTGTATTACAACTTGTATTCTAGGAGGTAGGACAAGAAGTCAGACAGTCATTTTGTTGTAGGACACAGTAGGCTGAAGTGAACAATCATTTTAAACCCTAGACTCCCCCCCCAACACAAATCTTTTTCCTCCCTGAGATAGGCTTCTGTGCTGTTAATCTAAGAAAATCTTAACCCAAATAAGATTTAAAACAAGTCACACGAGGAAGAAAATTGCTCAATCTGAAACTATTGTTAATACTAAAAATGTTATTAATGTCAGAAATCATATCTCTAATTTATGGAAGACAGTACATACTGAAGGATTAGGTAACAAGCAAAGGCACACAATTATTTATTGCAGTAAGTGGCTATGAAGGAGCCAAACTGGATAATCATAGAGAATAGTGGTAGTTCCCCTTCTCTAAAGCGGGGAGCAAGGGAGGCCCCTGCAGAGATGTAGCACAACCAGTCCGAGATGAGCAGCACTCGTGGGAACAAGAAAGAGGTGCCCAGCAGGTGAGGAGATGGAAGGCCCAGCCCAGGGGCCATGAGACAGCTTTTCATTTAGTGCAAGTAGTGAGAGCGCCCGGATGGCAGTGAGAGACTGACGGGCAGCTGCAGCGGCCCCCTCAGCAGCAGCCTTCCTTCCTGGCCCTTGGTCACACAACCCACTCAGTAGGCATTCCTGGGCTGGGAGGCACCGCCCATCGAATTGCTTCATCAGAGTTTGTTCAGTCCAGGGGCCTTGATAGTGCCAGCTTTTAAGTCACCTCTGCGCGAGAGCACTGAGGCAGCAGTGGACCAACAGAAGTGTGTGCTTGCTTCTCCAGCATTTCCGGATTAAAAGTAGTAGGAGAATCCCTTTCCCCAGCATTTCACCTCCAACTGGAAGAGAGCACTGGATCTCGGGAGGAAGATGTGAAGCTGCTTCAGGAAATTGTAAATCAAGTAAGTATGCAGTTGTTCGGCCAACTCCCCACACCGTTTCCGTCCTCCTCTACGCATTTCTCAGGAAGATCTTTTTGGCCCCAGAGATGGGGTATATGAGATGCTGCCAGTTACCACAGGAATTCTCCTACCCTCATTGCTCCCAGCTAACCCTGCTGAGCTCCCATGGTGCCAGAATGGACAGGCCACAGGCCTTCTTGGACCCACACAGCTCCTGAAGTCTTTGCACTTGGTGCTGTGTTGTATTTACTGGACTCCTCTCCAGAATGGCCCTGCAGAAAACTCATCTACTTACCATTTGCAGTCTCACTCTGTAGACCAGGTAGGCCCAGAACTCGCTATTGTAACCCAGGATAGATTTTTAACTCATGAGGATCCTCCTGTACCAACCTCCCGAGTGCTGGGATTGCAGGTATGAAACGCCATGCCTGGCTCAGTTCTCAATTTTACTAATACTTTACTAATTACTGCCGAGTTGACCCAGTATAGTCTGGGGATCTGGTTGGCCCATGCTCTCAGCAGTAGCTGCCTCTCCTGAAGCCCTCTTACCTTTCTGCCAGTCTTCATCCACCCTGTGCTGCTGCCCTGAAATGAACCACCAGTCTCTTTAAGAGTAAAGGGAAGGGCTAGAGAGATGGCCTAGCGGTTAAGAGTGCCGACTGCTCTTGCAGAGGACCCAGGTTCTATCCCCAGCACCCACATGGCGGCTGAGAACCATCTTTAACTCCAGTTCCAGGGGCATCCAACACCCTCTTCTGACCTCCACAGTATTGCACGACACGGGTGCACAGACCTACATGCAGACAGTACATTCATACACATACAAATAAATAAATAAATAAATAAATAATAAAAAATTTTTTTAAAAGTAAAGAGAATGCCTGCCACCTGTCCCTTTGCATCCCTGTGACATGCCTTGAGGGCACTCAGGCACACCAGTGCCCGGTGTGCAACTGGTGTGTAAAAGGCCATCTTTGGCTGTGCGGCCTGCCTGGCTGTCCTTCATCCTATGTGTTTAAACTACAAGATCTGGAATGAGGATCCGTGGACTACTACATACAATATGTGATCTCCTGGGATCTCTGCTGCATTAAAAAACAAAAATAGAAACTAACCCAGAGTCTGAGATTCCTAGTTAAGGAAACATGTGAGCGTGGTGGTCTGGCTGGCCTGGCTAGCAGATAAATGACTGACCTCACATGCCCTCTTGGCCTCAGCTCTACAGGCCTAAGGAAAGACAGACCTTCTTAGAGGAATGGAACCTCCTTCCACCCTCTTTACTGCCTCATCATTGTACCCTAAATATGTATAGACACAAAAGTGAGTTTTAAGACAAAAGTAGAAACCAAAACACATTTTAAAATTTACTACCAACTAAATGGACAACCCAGCACAGCTTGGGTTCAATACATTTAACTCCACTTGACCACTGAGTCTGTTTTCAACAGAACTATCCTCTTTGGACACAGAGTAGGCCATACAAGCTGTATGTGCCTGTGTTGGAGCCTGCAGAGGAAACTATCATTCATTTTCTGTCTTCCCTGAACATGGTTCCATGCACACTCCTGTGGTTGAACTAATCTCTTCTTGATTCCAGTGTGTCCCCTCCATAGTGGGCCCCTCCTCTATTCTTTTGCATATAAGCACAGTGAAACTGCTGTTCAGAGGGCCCAGGAATCTTTGCATGAAGTGGCTCACTGTGAGCAAACTACGAACATTCAGCTGGGAGCTGGGGAATGGTTCAGTCAGTGCAGCTTGACGGGCAGGCACAAAGATTGAATTCCATCCCCAGAACTCACATTTTTTTAAAAAGCCAGGGGCGATGGTGCATACCTGTAATCTCAGCATGCGAGCTTGGCGGGCCAGGGAGAGACCCTGGCTCAAACCAAAAGGTACACAGCTCCTGAGGAGCAGTAGCCAAGGTTGTCCTCTGAGCTCCGTGCACACACTTGAACGAAGGAAAATTAATATGCAAGTCTGTGGACAACTTCCAGCTCCCACCTTGTGCTCTGCTGACCCTTCATGGAACTGGCTGGCTGAGAAATGAGCGAGAGCACCCAGCCCAGGGAGCAGTGCTCTCTCAGAATGTCATTCCAGGAACAAAGCAGAAAGGCTGCGGCTTCTTTGCACAGCCTTTCTTCACAACCTCCACCTAAAAAATCTTCAGGCTTCTGCTCTGCTTTCCTGTTCTTTTCAGTATTTACAGAACCAGAATCATGATACGGTGACTCTTGTTGCTCCTTGCAGAACTGAGAGCTTTGCCAAGTCTATGCTGAGTTTCTTCACTGGACAGTTTTAATAAACAGCTCTGGTCTGGGATGTCTCTTAGGCAACCAGGCTAGACACAGAGGCAGGCCAGATGTTCTCGGGAGGCCCCAAGCTTCCAAGTTCACTTCCTGGATCTACAGTGAGCAAGCAGCTGTCCCGTTCTCTGCATGGTTTCCAGTTCCTTCCTTGAAACTTACTGCCACCCTTTTTTGGCCTGAAGCTTTCACTGCTGGGCATTTGAAGTAGTTCTTTTCCTTTAGGCGTCACACTCTGCTCTGTGGATCATATGTGGACATATATATACATGTAAATATAATCCTCACAGCTCTCTTGGAAGTTTATAATTCATTGGCTTTTAGTATATTCACAAGGTCCTGCACCTACTAATTTCTAACTCCAGAACATACCCAAAGGGAAGTCCCTAAAGCGTATCCTGTCACCTTGCTTGAGATTTGATCCTTTTTTAAATTACATTAGAGAACATCGTGGTGGATATCACACACACACACACACACACACACACACACACACACACAGTTAATGTATGGGAAAGCTCAGCAAAAACTTGATGCCCCAGAGCACCTTGCCCAAGTGGAGCCATGGACATTGTCACTGTGCCTGGTGTCGTGTAGCTGCTCCACATTGTCCTAGAGCCTGCTTCTGGTCAGCCCACAGAGCTCTGCTCCCTGCCTCCCTGTGTTCTCACTCTAGTTTGAAATGGTAGGCTCTGGCTGCCTGTGGCTTTGTAACTTAAAACCAAGTAAAAGCACATAGCCTCTGATGTGCAGTCTGCAGGGAGCCTACCCGCTCCTCAAGTGCTCATGCTCAGAAATCACATAGGCTCAAACTCCACAGCCCAGCTCGCCCACCATCACAGGGAAGGCAAGAAAGGCGCACCCTTAGCACTATGGTGGGGCACGTTAGCCTTGTCTCTTAGCACTCAGAATGGAACCAGGAGTGACAGGTGCTGTTGAGAGCAGCACATCTTACTGTAATCTCAGTCTGCATTGCTAATGCTTCCCTTTCCACCTGCAGTGCATGAACAGACGCATTGCGCTAACTCAGGCACGCTATTTGGAGAAGGAAGAGAAGTGCCTGCCTCCTCCAAGGTTGGTTGGTTAAGTGCAACCTCACTTTTCTGCTTTAACCTCTGCAATGTATTACATTTGGTAAACTTGAAAGATTAACGTAGGACAAGAATATCCTGAATATCCAGGGTATACCATGTTCTGTTCTCAAGCTAGTTTTTTATTTTAGCTGAAAAGTACCTTTGGACTGACTATCCTCTCAAGTAACTCCGGTGTCTGGTGGCCAAAGAGTGAACTGGTGATGGTTTTTGATCTGCTAGTAGTGGCCAGATTCCAACTGTAGTCCTCACTGTGAAGATACTCCAAAGGGAAGGGAGCAGCCTGCTCACTTTGCTGCTCCGCTAGTCAGAGTTTGTGGGCGCTCTGACCTGCAGACACCCGGGGAAAGTGGGGCAAAGGGAAAAGGTCTGGATTCACAGAAACAGACTGTTGAGGTGGTGGAAGAGACTGTTCTCAAAATGCTTACGCTGTAATGAGGGGAAGTGGACTCTACCATCAGAGCCCTGGGTCAGAGGTCCCAGAGGAGGACTGGCATGATGCTAAGGCGTCTGGAACGGGTGACACCCTGACCTTGGAGAATTGAATGCCTACAATCCCCAAATTCTGGCGATTTGCCTGAATGCTTGCCATGATGGGAAATCACACTGTAGACTCATTATCCCGCCTGTTTTAGTCCAGGGTCTAATACGTTACATGAAATGTAAAATCAGTTTTGTATAGGTGACTTTTCCAAACTGTAGGCTAATGTCATGAGCTCAAGGGTGTGAGTGGGTCTGAGCTCACTAGATTATGGGGATTAGATATGAGGGCAGTATAGAGTGCTTGGGGTGTAAACCCACCCTGGGTAGAGCATCGTCTGTGCTCATCAGGGTCATGACCTTCCTTGATCTTCAGATGATGAGAAACTGCACTTCGCTCAGGGGTCTACAGTGGCTTTGCACACCTCCAAGTCCAATCTAAAACCCAGAGTGGAAGCTGTAGGTGGGCCAGGCACGGCACAGCTCCCTGAGGAGTTGAAATGCTTCTCCAATTTGGAAGGCCAGATTGGGGTTAGGTGAGATCACAGAAGCAGCATCTCAAATGTGCCTCACAGCTTTGAGCCTGTGGCTTTCCTTACACCCACCCCAACTGCACTCTAGGCTCACTTGTCAGGACACAGGCTGGATGGGAGCCATGCCTGTTTTGTGTCCAGTGCTTACAGCAGATGTTGGCAGAGGACAGAGGGAATGTGATTTCATCAAGCTCCTATTTAATTTCCTAAGAACTTGAAATTTTCTGTTTCATCATCAGATATTCCAGGGCACCTGCATTTCTCATTGAGTTTTTAAATAGGAGCAACCAAGTGGTCACTGACGTTAGAAATGTTGGATCTAACATGGCCAGGACTGCTTGGAGTAGTAGACTATTGAAAGCACACTTTTGCCCAGCACCAGGCAGCCCCAAGCACAGCAGGCTGACTAGATGCATATGAATGGGTCAGGCAGGAGGCAGTGGCCACAGAGGTATGTAGGCTTGCAGGCTACTGATCCCTGTCACAGCCATTCCCTCCCACCACATGGTAGCAAAGCAGCCCAGGTAGAAATAAGTAAGGAGCAGGTCAGTTTCCTGTAGAACATAAACAGAAGCCCGTGCTGGAGCCTGCTGATCTCAGTATAGTCTCTGACTTGATTTTTGGTGTCCTTTATGTTTTCAGCATCAGGGTTGTGGTCACAGTAGAACAGACAGAGGAAGAACTGGAGAAAGCTGCATCCACCATCAAAGAGGTAGCTCAGGCTGTGCTGCTGTAGGGGACGGCTGGCACCCAGTAGTCGTTCCTGCCATGTCATGCGTAGACAGAATTCCTTGGAGAACTCTCTCTGGCCAGCAAGTGACCTAAAGGACTCTGTATCAGTGGGATTGCTGCTCAGCAGTATGGCTGTAGGCTGAATGCACAGCCATGAATGATGGATGGATCTTTGAAAACTCATCTAAAAGCCCAGGAGCTGACTTTTTAGAGGAAGACAGATAACATGTGACTGGTATTTGAATTGTTCCATTTAGTACTGTTCAAATGTTTTCTGTATTTTATATTTCTGCATTTTATATTCTTTTTGTTGTCAAAAACTGGAGCTTCAGTTTTCCCTCACATCTGTGGCAATGATTCTGTAAGCTCTTCTTCATATTTTATAGAAAAAGACTTTGCAACCTGCTGCTGAGAGGAAATCGTGTGTGACCCGTCCTGGGGGAGGTCTGATGCAGCTGCGTCCTCTCCAGTGTCCGTCCTGTAGAACTGAGTAGTGGTTGATATGCAAAGGAACACCTTTTGAGTGTTATAAATTTCAAATAATATATTTGAATCCTATAATTTTATATGCAGTAGATAATGAAATTATCATTTCCAATATGAGTGTCACTAACCAGAGAATATTCTTAAGAGAATACTTCCTAAGCAATAATCAACCATTTTATTTTCTTGTAATTGTTTTTCTGTTTATTATGTATTAACCTCTAATTAACTAGTTTTCAGAAAAGGCTTATGATGTTGATCCAAAAATATGAATCATGTCCATGATATCTTACACTATCTCAGATGTACCCCTTTCTTAATGACGGTCTTGTCTGAAATGTAAAACTGAACTTTTCTAAGCTGAGAAAAATAAAAACTTCCTTCTTTTCATCTTTATAAATTCCAGATGTCTAAGAAAGGTGTAAAAACACTAAAAGTGATTGTTAACCTATATGTTAGCCGGTTTTTTTCTTCAGCAAACCAAGTGCTGAAGGCTTGTGTTTTTAGCCAGGAGATAGCACACACCTGCATTAAAAAAAAAAAAAATAGATTATTTTCAAATGTAATTTTATAATCTCTGTTCATATTAACAAGTGGACTTCAGTGTCTTTTTAAGTGGTCTGTAATATTTTAACATTGAGTTTCTCTTCTGCTTGAGGTGCCTTGTGATTGCTGCTGATCTATCAGGGGATGAGTCTGTTTTGTTGTGGTTTTAATGAAATAAACCTCCACTCCTGAAGATCCACCTGTTTGCATGTGTAATGTACTTGATACAGCTTGACCCTGACCTTTTTTCAAATCTGAGGAAGGTATGTTTTAACTCACCATGTAGACCAGGCTGGCCTTGATCTCTGCCTCCTGAGTGCTGGGATTAAACCACCCCAACCAGCTGGTCCTTAATGATTTCAACATTGGCTATTTAGATCTATAAAAATACCAGAGGCGGCTAGGATCAAGAAAACAAATGATACCAAGTGCTGGAGAGGTTGTGGAGAAAGGGGAACACTCATCCACTGCTGGTGGGAATGTAAACTCGTACAGCCACTATGGAAAGCAGTGTGGAAAACCCTTGGAAGACTTGGATGAACTTGCCACCCGACCCAGCCATACCACTCCTGGGAATGTACCCTCAAGACTCACCCCACTGCAGAGATACATGCACGGCCATGTTTATTTCAGCTCTCTTCACAATAGCAAGGAGCTGGAACCAATCCAAATGCCCCTCAACTGATGAGTGGATAGAGAAAATGTGATACATCTACACAGTGGAGTTCTATGCAACAGTAAAGAAAGAGGACATCATGAGCTTTGCAGGAAAATGGCTCAAACTAGAGGACATCATGCTGAGTGAAGTAACACAGTCCCAGAAAAACAAACAAAAAAAACCAAACGATGTTATCCCTCATCTTGTGGATGCTAGTGCCAAATTACCTAGTTGTAAGTATTTCTTGTGCACAGCCCCTTTGAGCTTGTGTCCAAAGCAGGTTTATAAAGTGATGCATATTGCGAAACAACAACAAAACAACCAACAGAAAGACTGCATTCAAAGAACTGACTGAAAACAGTGAACTTCTGCTCAAAACAAGTCAACTTCCCCATGGAAATTATTGATAAAGACTTGAGAAAGAGATGAAAAAAGCATGTTTGGCAAATGCATGAGCTCTAGTGGTGGGGTGTTGGATAGGGTGGACACGGGTCTAGATTTTGATAAATTTTTATTATATATATATGATACCAGAGGCTTGTTTTCTTTTTTTTAAATTTTATTTATTTCGGTATGTGTATCAATGTACTGTCTGCATGCAGGTTTGTGCACCCGTGTCGTGCAATGCCGCGGAGGTCAGAAGAGGGTCTCAGATTCCCCTGGAACTGGAGTTCTCCTGGAATTGGAGTTTCAGACGGCTCTCGGCTGCCATGTGGGTGCTGGGGATCGAACCCGGGTCCTCTGCAAGAGCGGTCGGCGCTCTTAACCGCTAGGCCATCTCTCCAGCCCCCCAGAGGCATTGTTTTCATAAACACACATGAATAGTAACCTGTCAGTTCCAGGGGAATCTGACACCCTCTTCTGACCTCTGCGGCATTGCATGACATGGGTGCACAGACCTACATGCAGACAGTACATTCATACACATAAATAAATAAAAATTAAAAATAGATTTGCGGCCCCATGTAAACACTTTGTATTATTTCAGAATCAAGTTGCTCTGATGAGCCTGTGATAAACTACAGGGCATATGGTAGTCACTAGAGCAAACAAAGGGACTCAGAAAGTATAACAAAGTTGACAAGAGCCTGGCCATGGTGGCACACACCCAGCCCTCAGGAGGCAGAGGCAGACAGATCTCTGAGATTTGAAGGCCAGCGTAGTCTACATATCCGGGACTAGGGAGACACTGCCAATAAAAAAGTTGGACTTCCCAGGAGACCAGGGCTTCCTTCACATCATGCAGGCTGGCAGCGGCAGCGTGAGCAGCTGTGTACCCAGGGAGTCCCTCTGCTGGAATAAGACAGTGCGGTAGCGGCCCTGGAAGCTCCTTTTGCCCAGAACCATTACCCAAGCTTTGGGACCAGGAAGCAACTGGCTGAAGAATTCGGGGTTCAGGAGTCCAGGATCCATGAGTGGTTTGGAAACCGCAGATCTTGTGAGTACAGGAGCAGCTAGTCTGTGTCCTCCGGAGACCCCCGCCTTAGACCATGGGAAAGAGGGAGGAGGGGAAGCCCTGCAGCAGCCTCCAGAGGGTCTGGAACAGCTACCCTTAGAGCAAGGCACTCCCGGACATGCGCATGGAGGACCAGAGGCACCCACGGGAAGGCCAGCGCCCGCTCACTTGGCTCAAAGCTGCTCAGATTGTAATTCTAGTCAAGCCTTCCAGACAAACTGATTCCCAGGCTTTGCCGACAGGCAGGAACTGGTGAAGAAGACAGGTCTCCCTGAGGACAGAATCCACATGTTTTTGAACCACAGAGCCGTTCACCCCGAGCAGCAGAGAAGCAGCGGGTCAGATAGGAGCAGTCCCAGTCTGGGTCCCCTGGATCCCAGGATCCAGTGACATTCACGGATTCATAGACTTCTCCCCGGAAGAGCGCGAATGCCTGGACCACATTCAGAGGGCTTTCTGTGTAGAGGTGACGTTGGAGAACTATAACAATCTGGTGTCAGTAGGAATCTCAACTTTTTGAAGCCATCAAGACATTCTCAATTCATATAAGAGACAAACACTGCAAATGTGAAGAATGTTCCTAGTCATTTACTGAGAGGTCAGTACTTAGGAAACATTGCAGAATTCATACTGGAGAAAACCCCTACAAATGTGAAGAATGTGAAAAGTTCTTTACTCACATATCATCAAAATTTCATATGGGAGACAAACCTGACGAGTGTGAAATATGTGAGAAGTCCTGAGGCCCATCCCGCTTATTCCCATGGTGAGCCATGTACGAGGCACACTAGGGAAGCATAGCGCACAGACACATGCTAAGGTAACCAAATACAGAGGCTTTATTCAAAATGGATGGGTTTTACAGGTAGTATGACTTCATCTCCCAGGGCCCCTGTCCCAGAACTTTGCTTCACCATATCCCATTCCATGAGCAGGGGCCATGGAGGTCACATGACGCCTACTTGTGCCTCTGAGGGGGTGCTGGTTGGAATGCTAGCCCGTGCATACCTAACTTAAACTGGATTTTCCCACAAAGTCCCTAGTCAGATATCAAATCTTAGAGTACATGAAAGAAGTCACACAGTGAGAGACCACACAAGTATGCAGATGGGATAGTCCTTCCTCAAATTTCATCTCTTAGAGCACTTTAAAGAATTCATCCTGGGTTTCATTGAACGCAGCAGCAGCTTTCGGGCTCTTTTTGTGGTCATCGCTCTAGCAGAGCCAGGCCTACACGCAAGCAGCCAGGTCTAAGGGACCTGCAGTTGGCATCGATCTTGGCACCACCTACTCATTTGTGGGTGTCTTCCAGCATGGGAAAGTGGAAATCATTGCCAATGATCAGGGGAACTGAACCACGCCAAGCTACATCGCTTTTACTGACACTGAACAGTTGATCGGTGATGCGGCAAAGAATCAGGTCGCCACAAACCCCACGGACACAGTGTTCGATGCCAAACGTCTAATTGGACGCAGGTTTGATGACGCTGTTGTTCAGTCTGATATGAATAACTGGCCCTTCATGGTGGTGAACGATGCAGGCAGGCCCAAGGTTCAAGTAGAATACAAAGGGGAGACCAAAGGCTTCTACCCAGTAGAGGTTTCCTCTATGGTTCTAACGAAGATGAAGGAGATCACAGAAGCCTACCTTGGGAAGACTGTTACCAACGCAGTGGTCAGCGTGCCAGCTTATTTCAATGACTCGCAGCGGCAGGCAACCAAAGATGCTGGAACCATCGCTGGCCTCAGTGTACGTAGGATTATCAATGAGCCAACTGCTGCAGCTATTGCTTATGGCTTAGACAAGAAGGTTGGAGCAGAGAGAAACGTGTTGATTTTTGACTTGGGAGGTGGCACTTTTGACGTGTCAATCCTCACTATTGAGGATGGAATCTTTGAAGTCAAATCTACAGCTGGAGACACCCACAACCGGATGGTCAACCATTTCATTGCCGAATTTAAGCGGAAGCATAAGAAGGACATCAGCGAGAACAAGAGAGCTGTCCGCCGTCTCCGCACCGCTTGTGAACGGGCTAAGCGCACCCTCTCCTCCAGCACCCAGGCCAGTATTGAGATTGACTCCCTCTACGAGGGAATCGACTTCTACACCTCCATCACCCGGGCTCGATTTGAGGAGCTGAATGCAGACTTGTTCCGTGGCACTCTGGACCCTGTAGAAAAAGCCCTTCGAGATGCCAAACTTGACAAGTCACAGATCCATGATATTGTCCTGGTGGGTGGTTCCACCCGTATCCCCAAGATTCAGAAGCTCCTGCAAGACTTCTTCAATGGAAAGGA
>VZQC01011410.1:1421022-1482786 GCA_009823505.1 Rhizomys pruinosus | reverse complement strand
CTGTTTCTGGGGTCACCTCCAGGGGGATCCCATTGTAGCTATCTCCTACAGGTTTGGTAGAGCCTGGTGCGGGATTATCCTGTGCCTTTCCCATGTTGTCCCTTCGCCATGTCCCTGACATGTGGGTTTCCCTTTTGTGATTCAAATCTCAAATGCCTTTTCAGTGTGTTGAAGGCTGAAAGCTTGTTTTATTTTGCTTGCCTCCTTCCAATGCTTTTACCCCCCTCCTTGTTTATGGAGTGTTGACTTGTCTAGGTTTCAGGCTTTCACTTTTGTTTATATACTGGATATTGGAAGTCTAAGTTACACTTCCTTTCCTGTTCTGAGGGTTCTCCTAATCCACTGGATACTCTTGCCTCAATTCCAGTTGTTTGTGTGGGGGTGGGGATGGGGGTGGGAGGGGTGGGGGTGGATTCCTGACTTAGCCTGTGCCCGCGTACCTGCCTGGAGCAGTGGTGGGCTGCTCCAGGTGATCCTAGCAGGTCCGGAACCTGAGCCCCCAACACACAACCTCAATCAGAAAATTCTTAGATACAAATCTCATCATTTATTCACTGTTAGGGAATTAACAGTGTGGATAGAACATACACAAATTCAGCAACATAAATTACTTGTGAATGTGTGAACATATTCATGAATATACACAATTTCAAAATCCATAAAGTGTGTGGAGAAAAACTATCTTTACACAATAAAGTGAGAACATTACATATACAAACCTCAAATCTTAACTGTTGAAATTCATAATAACAAAGATCATGGTAGTATCTAGTTAAGACAGTATGACCTAATTAGGATATTATGGAAAACCAAATCAAAACAATGACATTAGTCTCTAATAAATTTAAATGAAATAGTTTATGATATTCATGTAGACTTACCTTTGTTTCTTTAAGCACTTTTATTCCCAGAAAGTAAAATAGTGAAGGGAACACTATTAAGGTCTTATTTAAGCAGAATTATATGTTAGTTTATAATTGTTGACTCAGATCAGAATAAATGTACTGCCCATTAGAAATACTTCATTGGGGCTGGAGAGATGGCCTTGGGGCTGGAGAGATGGATTAATGAAGTTCTTCCATAAATAATTCATCCACCATTGTAAAATTGTTCACTTAAAATCTGAATGTAGATTTTTTTTTTTTTTTGGATAAACAGAATGCACTTTAGTGTGATGTTAGGTGTTCTGGGAATAAGGGACAATTTTTAGTATTTGATATGTGCCATTTCCCATATTTCAATGAGGAGAATAAGTTATCCAACACATTTAGCAATGAATAGTACCATACAAATAATGGTTACTCCTCGTTAGTATAGTGGTGAATAAAAAACAAAAAAACAAATAACGGTTACATGTTTTCAGTACCCTTGACATAGTAAAGATATATAGAGTGGTTACAGAAACGTGAAAACTATTATTAGAAAACCTGGGGCTGGAGAGATGGCTCAGCAGTTAAGAGCACTGACTGCTCTTATAGAGGACCAGGGTTCGATTCCCAGCACCACATGGAGGCTAAGAACCGTGTTTAGTGCTGGGCGTGGTGGTGCATGCCTTTAATCCCAGAACTCGGGAGGTGGATGCAGGCGGATCTCTGTGTGTTCAAGGCCAGCCTGGTCTACAGAGTGAGGTCCAGGCCAGCTGGGACTAAAGAGAGACCCTGTCTCAAAAGTACCCAAAAAAAAGAAAAAAGAAAACTTGTGATTTTACCATTGTACTATTGGCATTTTAGCCTAGATCTTTGAAAATGTCAGATAACAAACTCTAGTATTAGAGTATGTTAGAGAATAATATTGGTTTTTACTGCCTTTTATCTGTCCCTTTACTTACATATACTTCATTTTAAATCTTTATTTTGTGAAATAAATAAAACTGATATGCTCAATGATAAAAAAATGTTGACAGGAAGTTGTGAGGATGTTAGCTTAATTGAGTCTTTTCATATACCTTAAATATACACATGCTCTTCCACCACATGTGAAAACTCACACATGTACATGAAAAGAAGGAAAAGAAAAAAGTTTGGAGCATGGCAGCATACTCTTATAATCCCAGTGTCAAGGAGACTGAAACAGGAGAGCTACGTTTTCTCAAAAATAAGAGTGATGGCTGGGCATAGTGGCACATGGCTTTAATCTTTAATCCCAGCACTGGGAGGCAGAGGCAGGTGGATCTCTGTAAGATTGAAGTCAGCCTGGTCTACATAGTGAGTTCCAGGCTGGCTGGGGCTACAGAGAGACTGTCTCAAAAAAAAAAAAAAAAGTATTAATAACGTGATTTTTAAAACAAAAATTTTAAATACTAAGGGAAACTAAAATTTTTAACATAATTAATGAGAATAGAGAAAAGGATTGGAAAAATTAGTAGAACTTCCACCAAAGTATGAATGGACTTAATGCTTTCAAAAGGCTAAGACTGACAGAGTGAAATTTTTAAAAAGAAAAGAGCTGTGATTTTATGATTTCTATAAGAGACTACATACTGCCAGACAGCAATTTGTGCATAATCCTAAAACAACATTGAAAGTACATAAAAAGAAGTAGACATGTAAGAGTAATAGCTGGGGGGTGGCACACGCCTTTAATCCCAGGACTAGGGATGCAGAGGCAGGTAGATCCCTATGATTTCAAGGTCAGCCTCATCTACATAGCAAATTCCAAGCCAACCAGGCATTATAATAGCTGGAGGAGCCAAGCATAGTGGTGCAAACCTATAATCCAGGACACAGGAAGGGGAGGCAGAAGGATTAAGAGGCCAAGGTCATCATCCTTGGCTGGTAGCGAGTTCGAGGCCAGCCTGAGCCACATAAGTCCGTGTCTCAAAACAATAACCAAGAAAAAAGCTGGAGGTTTGAATAGCCGGTTCTAAGTAATTAATAGAACAACCAGAGAGAAAACTGGTAAGAATATAGAAAACCTTTGCAACACTGAACCAGCTTGAAGTTCATGTATTTGTGGAATACTTGGCCCAGAAATTACAGTCTCCAAGGTAGACCACATGCTGGCTGTAAAACAAGTCTCAATAAATGCTAGAAGGTGGAAATCATTAAAAAAAAATAGATGCTTTGAGAGATCCGCGCATGGTGACACATGCCTTTAATCCTAGCACTTGGGAGTCAGAGGCAGGTGGATCTTTCTGAGTTCAAGGCCAGCCTGGTCTACAGAGTGAGTTCCAGGACAGCTGGGGATACAGGGAGACCCTGTCTCAAAAAAACCAAAAAAAAAAAAATGTTTTGGGCCACAGCATAATGAACTCAGAGATCTATAATGGGAGGCAGGAGAAAATAAACTGGAATAACCCCAAGTATCTAGTCAGTAACCAGCACATGTCCAAATAAACCATAGATCAAAGAAGCACACAGAAGAGGAATTTTAGTGTGAAGAACTGAAGGAAACACTCAGTGTCTCTGTGTGTACACACCTTGCTCCATCCATCTAATCCACATCCACAGTCTGATGTGAAGAAAAAGGAAGTGTGTCTGCTGGGGGTGAAGTTTCTACCATATAAGAAGCTCCAGTAAAACCTACCTGCTAGGAAGTAAATGTAAGTCCCATTCAGCCACTGGAAAGGTGAAACTCTTAATTCAGTAATATGGAAATAGACTCTGGAATTCATGAACCTGGCTAAAGCCAGGTTTACCCTCAGAGAGACCGAGCATGCATGTATAACATAGGAAACTTGGAACTTAGGGAGAAAGAGGGAGGGGTGGAGATTGATGGAGTACAATGCAGTCACTCACCACATTGCAAGGATGAGCTACATCTACAGAGATAGTTCCTTAAGACCATATGCCCTGGGCTGGGGTGAGGACCTGAGTTTGATTCCCTAGAACCCGTGTAAAAGCCAGCTGTGGTGTGTATCCTTAGAATTGCAGCCCCGGGGAGATGGTGACAGGCCAGCGAGAAACCCTGTCTCATACAGAAGGCAAACAGCACTTGAAGAACAACACCTCAAATTGGCCTCTGGTCACACCCACGCACACAAGCACATGCCCATATACCTGCACATGTACATATGTATATGCACAAAAGGTCATATTCCCTAAGGCTAATCTAAGTTTGTATAAGTACAGTTAATGATGTTGACCCTAACATGAAGCAGCTGGGGCTGAGCTCAGCAGCTCAGTGGTTACATGTGAAGGAACCTTGAGCTCTGTCTCCAGTCCTGCATAAACTGGACAGGGGGCGTACAACATTCTTCCCAGCACTCAGGAGCTAGAAGCAGGAGGGTCAGAAGGACAAGGTCTTGCTCAACTACAGAGGCCAGCCTCAGATTCTTTTTTTTTTAATATTGTATTATTTTTATTTTATATGTGTATGTTGCCTGCGTATATGTAAGTGCATCCACGCCATGCAATGCCTGTGGAGGTCAGAAGAAAGCATTGGATTCCCCTCTCCTGGAACTGGAGTTACAGACAGTTGTTAGCCACCATGTAAGTGCTGAGAATCAAACTCAGGTCCTCTGCAGGAGCAGCAAGTGCTCTGAGTCACGTGTCAACTCTCCAGGTCTCAGCCTCAGATTCTTAAAACCCAGTCATCTCAAGATTATGAAATGCATTCCTCAGTTCCTAATCCTGCATTCCTCAAATATGTCCCCATGTTGAGTGATTCATGATTGTGTGTGTGTGTGTGTGTGTGTGACTGTGTCTGTGTGTCTGTATATAGCTAGATAGTTAGATATATTTACTCTACAGACTTAGTTTGTGTGATTGTGTCTGAAGGTGGTCAATCCTGGCTGAAAGGTACCTCCATAGTAAAACCAGACAGGTTCTGAGGTTGACACATAAAACAATGACAACAGTATCATTTGCAATCATAGTTACAGAATGCAGTATGTCCTGTGGTGGGTAAAAAAAGAAGGAACACTGATTGAATGACAAGGACACAAACTTCTAAACACAAAGTTTAGGAAAGGTGGTTATTCTGTATGCTGGGAACCAGGGATCCAGAAACAGCTGATTGACCTAATTATTGACGACCACATCCAGCTGGCTCAGCACCCCCAACTTTGGATGAATATTCTTAGCCCCTCACCAGGGGGACTCTCCCTGTCCCAGAATGGAGTTCAAATTCCAGGATTTCTGCAGATGCACAGCAGTCAGGCCTAGATGTGTGAACTTTTCCTGGGGATGTGTGAACAAACATGTTTGCTCCAGATAAGGTACCAACATTAGACCAAAGAAACAATTGCACCCAAGTATAGCATACTAAACCAGTGGCTGTCTTGGGGTTACATATAGCAGTACTGTAGTTTCAGCAGCTTGTAAGTAGCTTTCTGTTCAACTTGAGAAAATGTGACCAGCTTATTACCTTCAGGGAGGAGTGGGGCCTTGTGCACCTGGTCCCACGTCCGTGACAGATGAAAGGGCTCAGTCTTATATGGATCTCTTGTTGGCAGTCACAGCTGCTGGGACTTTAAGAAAACAACACCCATGTTATTTGTGAGAACATTGAATTCACTAAATTATGCATGATGCTTTTCCAAGAATTGGAAGAAAGGGTAATGCAGTAATAGCCAAATATCTTTACAAATTTGATATAAGGTTATAATCTAAAACTTCAAGAAGCTCACCAAACTTCAACTTGGATAAGCCAAAGAAATACATATAGAGACATGTTCAAAGTCCGCCTCCTGTTAGAGAAAGAGCAAAGGAGAATATTTAATGCCCTGGAAGAGGAAAAATCATTGCATACAAAAGAACAGCATTCAAACAAGGCTGAATTATCACCAGGGGGGAAATGTACATAAGAAAAAATTGAGTTGAAATATTCAAAGTGCTGAGAGGAAAAATTTGTCATCCAGGAATTCTGTTCTCAGCCAAACCACCCTTCATGAAGTGAGCAGACCAGCATTCCCAGATAAAGAATTTCTGGCTAGCAACTCTGCCTCATAATAAATAATAAAGGAAGTCTTTCAATGCAAAAGGAAATGGTACCAAATGGTAAATCAGATTTATACATGCTAAACACAGAGGTAATAAAGTGTTCAAAGAAATTAACAGACCAAGAAGGCTTAATGTTGTATAAAGCATTACAACAATGTGTTGATAGATTTCTAACATGGAGATGTAATTAAAATGACCATTAAGGCACCAAAAGAGGACAGGCACTGTTGAGGCAGATTGCTTGTTTATCAAAGCTAAATTATTCAAAGTAGATTTAGGTACATTGTTAAAGCAAACACTAGCAAAGTAATTAAAACTATGGTTACAAGGTTACCAAAGAAATTACTAATGTTCTACAATAAAATATTTGTATGGTTCAAGAGATAGCAGTACAGAACAATGGGTTGGAGAGACGAAACAGAACAGCAAAATGAGAGCTGGGTGTGGTGGCCCACACCTTTAATCCCAGCACTAGGGAGGCAGAGGCAGGCAGATATCTGTGAGTTCGAGGCCAGCCTGGTCTGCATAGTGAGTTCCGGGACTATTGGGGCTACAGGGAGACCTTCTCTCAAAATGACCAAAATGTAAATCCAAAGGTATTAATAATGACACTAAATGCAAACATTTTAGACATCTCAGTTTAAAGGGAAATATTGAAAACCTCAATAAAACACAAATGTTTTTTGAGACGTTTTCTCTGTGTAGCCCGGGTGGCGCCATTCCTTGTCTCGGCTTCCCAAGTACTGAAGTAACAGACATGCATCATCATACCTATCCAAAGCAAGATATAAATTACCTCCAGCATCTAGATGGATAGTTTTGCCATGAGGACCTGAGTCTACACCCCAGCACCCCTCTACAACAGCTGGGCGGGGTGGCGCATGCGTACTGCACTCCCAGTTCTGGCGAACCCAGACTCCCCATGACTCCTAATCTTTACCTCTGTTCTACATCCTCAGGTGGAATTTCCTAGTCACATTATTTCCCACTATCCATGCCTGACCTCATTTTACTCATTGATTTGCACTGTGGACTTGCACTACTCAACATGGATCAAGGTTGTGTTAGAGACTACGCCTGGCAGAGAGTATGGCCTGGCTCAGCATGTGTCTGGAAGAGGATAAAGACTGGGCAGGTGGACAGGCAGGGCTGGGGGCATTTCTGTGGACAAGATCAAGATTATCCCAGCAAAGGTTAGACTTTGGTCAGGCACAAGTCAGGGTTTCTTTCCTTCTCAGGTGTTAGCCTGGTGCCAGGGTAGCAAAGACCCCAGGCCAGTGAGGACCCCAGGCTAGTGAGGACCCCAGGCTAGTGAGGACCCCAGGCCAGTGAGGACCCCAGGCCAGTGAGGACCCCAGGCTAGTGAGGACCCCAGGCCAGTGAGGACCCCAGGCCAGTGAGGACCCCAGGCCAGTGAAGACCCCAGGCTAGTGAGAACCCCAGGCCAGTGAGGACCCCAGGCCAGTGAGGACCCCAGGCCAGTGAGGACCCCAGGCCAGTGGAGACCCCAGGCCAGTGAGGACCCCAGGCCAGTGAGGACCCCAGGCCAGTGAGGACCCCAGGCTAGTGAGGACCCCAGGCCAGTGAGGACCCCAGGCTAGTGAGGACCCCAGGCTGCCCAGCCATGCATTCCTTTGGGGAACTGGCTGGCTGGGATGCTCTCTGAGGACAGTAATGGCTGGAGAAGTGGGACGGGGAGTGAGGACAGGAAGAGGCCGCCGTCCCTCACTCCATGGCTATGGTGTGCGGGTGGAGCGTCCTAGGTCCTTCTAGCCACAAACTCCTCATCAGCCCAGCTTCTGAAAATATGGAAACTGTTGACTTTGCAACCAAGAATCTGGGTACTTTGAGTCTTCATAGTTTTTACTCTGATTTTAATCAACCAAGGACCTTGTCTTAGTTTGCTTTCCATTACTGTGATAAAAACACGACCAAAACAAGCTTGGGAAGGAAAGGGTTTATTTCATCTTACATCTCCCAGGTCATAGTTCATTACTGAGGGAAGTCAGGGCAGGATCTCGGGGCAGGAACCTAGGGGCAGGGGCACAGGCCATGCAGGAATGCTGCTCACAGCCTTGCTCCCCTGGCCCACACGGCCTCGCTCCCCTGGCCCACGCAGCCTCGCTCCCCTGGCCCACGCGGCCTCTCTCCCCTGGCCCACGCGGCCTCTCTCCCCTGGCCCACGCGGCCTCGCTCCCCTGGCCCACGCGGCCTCTCTCCCCTGGCCCACGCGGCCTCGCTCCCCTGGCCCACGCGGCCTCGCTCCCCTGGCCCACGCGGCCTCGCTCCCCTGGCCCACGCGGCCTCGCTCCCCTGGCCCACGCGGCCTCGCTCCCCTGGCCCACGCGGCCTCGCTCCCCTGCTTTCTTCTACAATACAGAACCACCTGCCCAGGGCTGGCCTCACCCACAGTGGGCTGGGCCCTCCCACATCACTCAGCAATCAAGAAGATGCCCCACAGACATGGTCACAGGCCAGTCTAATGGAGGCAGTTCCCCAATTGTGGTTCCCTCTACCCAAGTGCGTCCAGAATAGACCATGTATGGGGGCTGAGTCATCCCAGTCTTTCAAGTTCCTGTTACTGTTACAAAACTCCCTGAGGTAGTCAACTTAAAAAGAAAAGATTTATTTGGGCTGGTGGTTTCAAAGCTTCCAGTCCTTGATCATTTGGTCCTGTTGGTGTGTGGTGAACCTGCACATTGTGGGGAGGAATGTGTGCTGCTTACCTTACAATGCCAGGAGCCAAGAAAGAGGAAGAGGAGGAGGAGGGGTCAAGGTACGAACATCTACGTCACTCACACAAGCCCAATGATCTAACTTCTGCTAGGCTCTACCTCTTTTCAACTAGACCCCTCCACGTCCCAACAGTGCTACAGGCTTTGGACACATGAGCTCTACCGTACATCTTGGAAGGCATGTGGGGAACATAGAAAGGGAGCTGCATGTCACAGTTGAGCCTGAGTGATCACGGTAGGAGCACTGCAGCAGGTCTAACCTTTCCCCACCTCCACTGGTTCTTATCCTACCTTACAATCTTGTCAGGTGAACTGAATAATGGAGAAAGCTTTTTGGTGCCTGTTTTACACAAATGCTAGGCAAAGGCTTACCACTGAGCCACTAAAAGCTGCTTGTTTTGTTATTTTATTGGAAGGAGGGAAATGTATGCAAAGCCACACCCGAGAGTGTTTATTGAAAGGATATCCATGTTTGGTGGATATTTACAATATGATGTAAATGGAAAAAGAAGGCTAGATTTGTAGTTATTTCCAGAATCATAATTTAGTACAGTGCTTCTTAAAAGAGGTGTTACAGGTGGTTTGCACTGCTGGCATCCTTGTCCTGGACATTTGGTCTCAGAACCACTGCCTACTCATATCACAGCTGCTCCAGCACACACACACACACACACACACACACACACACACACACACACAGGTTCATCCCTGGAGGCAAAGCCCACATCTTCTTTAAATGTATGAATCTAGTACCTGGTGGGTGCCTTCCTGCCCTGCTGACATCCTGGCATTATTAACCATCATCTTTAAAAAAAAATATTTATGTGTTGTTGGGCACAGTGGTGCATGCCTTTTGTCCCATCACTCAGGAGGCAGAGGCAGGCAGAGCTCTGTGAGACCAAACACAGCCTGGTCTACATAGTGAGTTCCAGGCCAGCAGAGGCTACAGGAAAACTCTGTCTCAAAAAGACAAAGTGTGTGTGTGTGTGTGTGTGTGTGTGTGTGTGTGTGTACATGTACAGGGAGGAGAGAGGCCAGAAGAGGCCGTCAGGTCCTCTGAAGCAGGAGGTACAGGTGGTTGTAAGCCTGCCAACGTGGGTACTGGGCACAGAACTCTGGAAGCAAGCACTCCAACCACTCCGGTCCCTAACCATCATTTCTTGCTATGGTCTTCAAAGGGGCCTTCCGCTTCCATTCTTCTGTGTGAGTCTCTACAGCTGTCAGCATCCCTCCAACACAGCCACACCATGTCCACTCTCAGTCCCCTCCAATGCCTTCTCACTTTACTTCTAGTGAAGCTCCCACTCCACCTTGGCTGCAGGCTTTGGATGAAGCATCTCTGCCTCATCTGCCACTGCTTCCCTCCCGAACCCAGACCCCCTTCCTGCTCCGTGAAGATGCAAAGGCCATTTCAGTCCCTGGGCCCTGACCTTCCTGTGTCTTTGCCCTGCCTTTCACTGGTCTAGCTGTAAGTGATTTCTTGGTAGTTTTCCCTCCTAGGAGTTTTATTCAATTCTGTGAGCTAATGTTACAGTGCCAGGTCCCTGGGAGAAAGAAAGCACAGACTCCAGGTTCCAATTAGTCAAATTGGGTTTTTAATTTGGACTGGCCAGGACTGGACCCCAAGTCAGGATTGGGAGGGTACAGCCCCGACTCAAGAGCAGGTTAGGCTTATAAAGGCAAATGTAATACCCTGGTAAATTTTTTGAGAAATTCCAGTCAGACAATAAAAACCTCAGTTCCAGTCTGCTGCAGGATTACTAAGAAAAGAAGTGGGTGGACTGCAGGCAACTGTCAAATGATGAGGTAGATAGGTGTCACATGAAGTCCTGGAGAGGGAATTCCAAGGTCGACATGACCAGCTAGCTCTTCCTGGACTTGTTCTGGGCCAGGGTTCAGCCATTAAGAGAGAGTCATAAAACAAAATGGAGTTACCTAGGTTGGACCACTTTTACTCTAAAATAAAAGTCAAGCCATATTGTCACCTTTCACTATTTGGTTTCTCTTGTATCACTTAGTAAATCCTTTATTTTCTTCATTTTTGTCTGTCTGATCCAATGAAAAATGTTACCTTGTATCATTAGTATCTAAAAGATACCTAGCATAAGCATAAATGGTGCATAGATGGGTGATCTGGTGAGTGGGGAGGTGAGGGAGGGGGAGGTAGGTGAGCAGGGTTGTGGAGAGGGGAAGGAAGGAGAAAGGAAAGGATAGAAAAGAGAGAGGGAGGGAAGGAAGGAGGAGGGGAGAAATGGAGGGAAGGAGGGAAGGAAAGGGAAAGGAACGGACTAAAAGGCAGATACATAGTGTAGGAGATTGAAACAGAGTTTGAAGCTTGGCTGTTCTGTGGTGAGCATCAAGCAGTCTCCTGGGCTTCCTCCACTAAGCCATGATGCCTAGCACTGACCTGCCCCTTAGTTCACAGTGACTCTGGTACCACCCTCTGGGTCCAGATGTGTCTCATTGAGTTCTGTGGTGCCTTGTAAGGATGAAAGGGCTGGCCAAGGCAGGGCTTACACCTGAGATGAAGAGATGCTGTTGGGGGCGGGGCTCTGCACAGGAAAGTCCACCCACCTGTATGAAAGTCCACCCACCTGTATGAAAGTCCACCCAGCTGTATGAAAGTCCATCCACCTGTATGAAAGTGCACCCATCTGTATGAAAGTGCACCCAGCTGTATGAAAGTGCACCCAGCTGTATGAAAGTCCACCCACCTGTATGAAAGTCCACCCACCTGTATGAAAGTCCACCCAGCTGTATGAAAGTCCACCCACCTGTATGAAAGTCCACCCACCTGTATGAAAGTCCATCCAGGGGGTCTCCTGGCGACGACCATGGCGGGGGATGTGGGCAGTCGTAGCTGCACAGATGCTGAACTGCTGCTACACCCGGAGCTACTGTGCCAGGAGTTCCTCCTCCTCACCCTGGAGCAGAAGAACATAACAGTTGAAAATGATGTCAAAGTAAACAAAGACAATCTTACTGATCTCTATGTCCAGCATGCGATACCATTGCCTCAAAGGGATTTGCAAAAGAATAGATGGGGGAAGATGATGGAAAAGAAGAGAGAGCAGCGTGAGATAAGAAATGAGAATAAAAGGAGTAGTAATGTAGATGGACTAAGGAAAAGACCCCTCATTGTATTTGATGGAAACTCAACAAGTACAAGCATCAAAGTGAAAAAGACAGAGAATGGAGACAATGATCGACTCAAGCCTCCGCCTCAGGCAAGCGTTACCAATAATGCCTTTCGAAAATTATCAAATTCCTCTTCAAGTGTTTCACCCCTAATTTTGTCTTCCAATTTGCCTACGAACAATAAAATGGAACACAGTAATAATGACACTAAACAGAATCATGACTTAACGCATAGGAAAAGTCCTTTGGGTCCTATCAAGTCACCACCTTTGTCCCCTGTTGGGACTACTCCTGTGAAATTAAAGCGGGCTGCACCTAAAGAAGAAGCAGAGGCGGCGAATAACCTGAAGCCTCCGGAAACAAAGAGGAAGATACAGCATGTTACATGGCCATGAAGGGAAGTGTCCAGAAATGTAAATATAACTGCAACTCACAGTATTTACAGAGGTCCTGATGATTGTGGAATTTTCTTAAGAGATTTAAAATAGGTTTGAAAAAAAAAGTCTTTCCTTTTCCTTCCTCCCTCCTCTCCTCCTCCCTTCCTTTTTAAAGTTTCTTGACTTTCATGTCCCGAATAGGGAACAGTTCTTTTTAAAATAGTAGCTTAGTATATAGATTTTTAGAAATTTCATTTTCCAAGCAGAAGTATATAACAGTTCACAGTATTTTAGTAAATATTGCCACGTGCATCTTTAGGGTTCACCAAGAAAAGCATCGTGGTAGTATGGCTGGAGAAGTATTCCAAACAAAGACAGAGTTGCTGTTCTTCAGATGCTTGCACCATTTCCCCCGTGAAGCAGGAGGGAAGTCAGGGCTTGCTGCTTCTCTTGATGCTGTGACAGAATTGATTGGCTGCAAATGGACTGGTGCATCCTTTACAGCACTGTTGTCTTGGAGGGGTTCTGCCTGCTCTTCTCGTGGAGCTCAAGGCTTTGCTATTGATTTTAGCTTTTCTCTTAGGAGCTCATTGTTCAAAATGAAGTTGATTTCAAAGTCTTCAGGCTGAGTGATCATGTTAGAGTTAGTGGTAATTGTTGGGGGTGGTGAGGGGTACATCATTGTGCTCTGAGTAAGCAGTTGTAGGGCCGCTGCCTTTCGAATTCACTGTAGTGTGCAAGAGAGGAGAAGCAGACTCCATACTCTGATAACATACAGCTTCCTGCAGGGCTGTCCCACAGTTAACCATCAAAGTCTTACATTCATTTCTGTGCGTGTAGTAGTATCCAGGTGTAAAATGCAGGACAGTGAGAAAATATGGCTTATTTTACATTCATGAGTCCTAGTATCTACTTTCTCCTGTATTTCTAACCAAAAACAAAGATATTTTATATTTTTTCCCATGTTATGATTGATATTCAGATTGGTTTGTCTTTTCAGTGTGCTGTAGGGGCATTTCTTTCTTTCTTTGCTTGTTTCTTTTTTTTTTTTCATTATTAAACAACCATTTTAGTTCAGCTATGGAATAGCCTTATAAAAAATAATTCAACCTTGCAGGTAAGTAGTATGAGACTATAGTTTTAACTATTCTGCCTTTTTTCCAGATTGTAAATTTGTACAGTGAACACAAAATTGATGCCTAATGCTGCGTGAATTGATGTTGATGTTACATTAAATTTTAAATATTGTTATCTGCAGGGCTGATAAATGGGCTAGATGGGAACTGTGCTCCCATATGTAAATGTCAAGGGAGATTTTAAAAGTGCAGCTTTTAGAGTAGAACAACACATTTTATATATTTTTTTCTTTTTTTTGCTTCCACCTGCATTTCTCTCTTTTAAGAGAGAGTTAGCCATTTGACGATTTTTAGTCAGTGGGAACTTATTTTTAGTTATTCAGTGAAATTAATTTTTAATTTGTATATTTAACTTACAGAGTAGGTTGGTAATAACAGCTGAACTGTGTAAGGTTATACTATGAACATTCAGCGTTGACGCTCACATAGCAGCATATTATTGAGCTGTTTTGAATTTGAGAGGTGGAGAAACATTGAACCATGTACGGTGTATTCTGTACTCCCACCATCGAGAGTGCTGTGCCTCCTAAAGGGATCATGGAACTGGCTTCCTCCACGTGATGAAGCGTGCCTAGCGCTGGGAGTCTGGAGCAGCAGCACCGGAGTCTTTTGTTCTGAAGTGGTGTTTTAGTTTGCTTGAAAGGTTAGAAGGACTTGACGTGAATGGCGAACAGTTCTGAAATAATCTTTACTCACTACCATGGCATTAATGTTGTTGCTTTCGATTCTGTGTCCCAATAAAGCCAGCTGTTCTTACTCGGGTTGGGCAAACGAACGGCACTGGAGTCAGTGGGCAGCTTGTGAGGTGTGAGAGGCTCCACTTCTGATGGGCCTTGCTCTTTCTTTCTTCCACCTCTTTCTCTCCTCCTCCCCCTTCCCTGTGTTTTCCCTCCTTTATTTCTATTCTCCTTCCTCTGTGCTCTCAATCTAAGCTTCAGGCTTAAGTTGCAAGTCGTATTGCTTGGCCCTACAGTGTTCACTACGGGGTGAGGATGGACGGACCCCGTCCTCTTACACCTGAAGGATCGTACCTGCCGTGTGGATTCTGCAGTCTCAGGACCTGCAGTACCAAGGTACTGAACTGCTTCCCAAGGCTGTTGGAGCAGTATAGTTTCCACAATAGCCTTATTAATCTAGACAGCTACCAGACACTTGGAAGGGGGTTCACTACTATTATGAGGCTACATTTGCTGGTATTAAAAGTCTTCAGAATTGAATTTTATTTGAAATACTATTTTGGTTGACTTAAGTTGTGAGAGACAATTTTAAAACTGATCTAGAGACTCATTCAATAGTAATGACCTTTAAAAACTTACATTAAGTAAAACTGCCAGTAGATTAAATCATCTATGTGTGTAATAGCTTCCTCTACTTACTACTGTGGAACTCATTCATTTTTAGAGGCTACTAATTGGTCAAAATGTTTTTAAGTGTGTTTTTATTAAATGCTTGTATAAGTTTTGTAATTCAGTACAGAAAAGGTTGACCTTGTAATGTACATTTTTGTATGTTTAAAGTCTTTTAAGTAGCCTTATCCTTATTTAAATAAACAAAATTATCTTGAAAAAAAAAAAAGAAAAGTCCATCCAGCTGTATGAAAGTCCACCCAGCTGTATGAAAGTCCACCCACCTGTATGAAAGTCCATCCAGCTGTATGAAAGTCCACCCAGCTGTATGAAAGTCCATCCACCTGTATGAAAGTCCATCCAGCTGTATGAAAGTCCACCCACCTGTATGAAAGTCCATCCAGCTGTATGAAAGTCCATCCAGCTGTATGAAAGTCCACCCAGCTGTATGAAAGTCCACCCACCTGTATGAAAGTCCACCCAGCTGTATGAAAGTCCATCCAGCTGTATGAAAGTCCACCCACCTGTATGAAAGTCCACCCAGCTGTATGAAAGTCCATCCAGCTGTATGAAAGTCCACCCACCTGTATGAAAGTCCACCCAGCTGTATGAAAGTGCATCCAGCTGTATGAAAGTCCACTCCACCATGTATGAAAGTCCATCTCAGCTGTATGAAAGTCCACCCACCTCTGTATGAAAGTCCATCCCACCTTATGAAAGTGCACCCAGCTGTATGAAAGTCGCATCCAGCTGTATGAAAGTCCATCCACCTGTATGAAAGTCCATTCAGCTGTATGAAAGTCCACCCACTGTATGAAAGTCCACCCACCTTATGAAAGTCGCACCCAGCTGTATGAAAGTCCATCCAGCTGTATGAAAGTCCATCCAGCTGTATGAAAGTCCACCCACTGTATGAAAGTCCATCCAGCTGTATGAAAGTCCACCCACCTGTATGAAAGTCCACCCACCCGTATGAAAGTCCGCACTGTAATCCACACCCTGTATGAAAGTCCATCAGCTGTATGAAAGTCCACCCACCGTATGAAAGTCCATGCCAGCTGTATGAAAGTCCACCACCGTATGAAAGTCCATCCAGCTGTATGAAAGTCCACCCATCTGTATGAAAGTCCACCCACCTATGAAAGTCACCCAGCTGTATGAAAGTCCATCCAGCTATGAAAGTCCATCCACTGTATGAAAGTCCACCAGCTGTATGAAAGTCCATCCCACTGTATGAAAGTCCACCCACCTTATGAAAGTGCACCCAGCTGTATGAAAGTGCATCCAGCTGTATGAAAGTCCACCCCTTATGTCCACCGCTGTATGAAAGTCCACCCACCTGTATGAAAGTCCACCCAGCTGTATGAAAGTCCACCCACCTGTATGAAAGTCCACCCACCTGTATGAAAGTCCACCCACCTGTATGAAAGTCCATCCAGCTGTATGAAAGTCCACCCACCTGTATGAAAGTCCACCCAGCTGTATGAAAGTCCATCCAGCTGTATGAAAGTCCACCCAGCTGTATGAAAGTCCACCCACCTGTATGAAAGTCCACCCACCTGTATGAAAGTCCACCCACCTGTATGAAAGTCCATCCAGCTGTATGAAAGTCCACCCACCTTATGAAAGTGCACCCAGCTGTATGAAAGTCCATCCAGCCCTAAGCAGAGCTGCTGTCAGCTTCCTTGCCAGATTTTCCAGAGGTAACTGAGTTGGCCTCTACTCTCTGTGGAGACCTTTGCACACCCCTTTCCTTCCCTCTACATGACCTCCTTGGGCTTTGTCCCTTAGCAGTCTCCCCCAGCTGCTCCTTCAGCCAGTCGGAGCACCAGGCTATCAGCAGGAAGGCCCCTCACATGGCACCCGCATTAGTCAACAACACACGTATGTAATTCGTAAGTATACGGCCTGATGAACTCTCTCATGCTGACACATTAGCAGCACCCTTACAGCCCCCTCCTCATGTCCCTCTCTTGTCATTAACACCTGAGGGTGACTGCCATTCAATGATTAATATGCAAGTTTGGCTTTAAGTTTTCTGCATGTGCACCCTGCACTTGATGTCCCTTGCATCCAAACCTTGTCAGAGCTGTGTATTAGGTGTCTGCATGTCTCTACACGTGCCCTCACCCATGTGAGTGTCTGTGGGTGTCTTGCTCTATTTCTCTCTACCTTATTCTTTGGTTCTTTTGTTAGGAGTTTGAGACAGTGTCTCCCCATAGCCTCAGCTGGCCTGGAATTGTCTACATATCTCAGGCTGGCCTTGATCTCACAGAGCTGAGTGGTAGGATTAAAGGTGTACACCACCATGCCAGGCTTTCCACCATTGTCTATTTCATATAGAACATCTTAACCATATTTACACCCCCTTCCCCATCGGCACGCTCCCATAGCCCCCTCCCCCCCCACACGCACTGGGATTTATGCATCCTGTCAGTTGTATTAAGGCTTATCAAGTTAAGTTAATGTCACCAGACATCCCTCAGTGCAAGTTCACCCAATGAAGTCTGGTCACTCTATCTAGAGTCCCTCCCTTTAAGATCAGCCCTTCCTCATCCTGCAGTAATCAGCTGCTAATAGTTATTCAGCTAAAATTGGGCCCTGCTGCCCATTTCCACTGGTATCTGTCTGCTTGAGTTACTGTAGGTCTTGTGCATGCTGACGCCACTGCTCTAGGTTGATATAAGTGAGGTCCCGGGATCCTGTAGGATTCTCTTTCCATACCGTCAAACACCTCCTCCCTGGCTCTTACAATCTTTCCACCTTATTTTTGAGATTTTTGAGATGTTGAATAAAGTGGATAGAGTGGCTAACAGAGAGTGCCTGAGACCCTGTGCCTCTGGCCCCCAGTCCTAGGGCTACGGATGCATGCCATCACGCCTGGATTTTACATGAGTGCAGTAGATCTGAACTCAGTTTACCACGGGGGCACAGCAAGCATTTTACCCACTGATCCACATCCACAGTCAGTATCTTATTGTGAGATTCCTCCACCTTGTGGTATGCATTGGCTTGTACTGCTATGTGGACTGAATTCCTTGTCAGTTCTGTGCTTGGTAGGTATTTGGGTGCTTGCCAAGGTAGAGGTGTTACACGCAGGAGCACTTCATGTAGTTTGGAAAATTGTCTTTGGAGCACAGATGAACAGTATGTCTTTCATAATCTATGTCACAGAAGTCCATCATAGAATTGCTGAATAAAAAGGGGTGTGTGTGTGTACATGTGTGCTTGTGTGCGTGTGTGTGTGTGTGTGTGTGTGTGTGTGTGTGTGTTCAGTTTTGGTAGCAGACAGCAATTAGCCCTCTCTCAAAGTAGATGAGAGGTTTTCTTCTCCCCAACACTTGGCTCTTTCCATCTTTTCTCATTTGGGCTATTTAGATGAGTACATTTTGGTTTGTGGTTTTGTATAGTTTCATAACGTTCCCATACTGGTACCACATTTTACCCAAGACATTTCCCCTCGAGCCCCCTCTTGCCTCTTGTCATTAAAAGCATTTTCTCCCCCCCCCTTTTTTTGGTCTTTTTGAGACAAGGTCTCCCTATAAACCCAGCTGTCCTAGAACTGGCTATGTAGACCAGGCTGGCCTTGAACTCACAAAAATCCACTTGCCTCTGACTCCCAAGTGCTGGGATTAAGAGCATTTTCTATGTTCCTGTTGTCCACTGTCTTTTTTTTTTTCTTTTTTAAAACTTTTATTTGTTATTTTTTATAGGAATGAAACTTTGCCTGGCGCAAGGCGGACCTGTAAAACCTGCCCCAGAACTTCCAAGAGTTATCTAAATATCTCCATGGGCATTCAAGTTGTCTCTGTGAGTTATCTGTAGCTCCATGAGGTTGGGATATTGCAGTATTTCCTGCCTCACCTATCTCTGCAAAATTCCAGCCCCTTAAGGTATTGAGCAAAATGTCACACCTCTAGTTTACTGGTTGCACAAACAGGAGCTCTGCAGCTCCTCAGTAGGAGCCAAGGTGGCTCACCCTTCCCTTCCTCCTGCCCCCCACTTCCTTGCCCAGAGCACAGTAGCTTTTAGTATATAAACACATTGCTGGCATGAATAAAACTGAGTCTATCTCCTGGACCATTTCTCTGAGTCCGTTTCTTTCATTTCTCATCTCCTGGTAACTTCTCACCGTCCCCTCCTCGCTCCTTGCCAGAAGCTCAGCCTAGGAACTGTTCTCTGAGGCTTACAGCCTTGTGAAGCTGCCAGCCTGGTTCTAGGAGGGAAGAACATCGTGTGGATTGTGGCCACGCGTGATTAAAGGACCAACAGACAATATATTTAACCAACAACGGTCGCCAACAACATGGGGTTTGACTTTCCACAGGAAACAGAAGGAAGAAGAAAAAAGGTATTTTCTCGCGCTGTCTCTCTCAGCTCCCTTTCCCCCCATGAGAGGGAAGAATCTTGGAGGGTTTACCATGAAAGAGAAAAGTACCGGCCTGAAAGTAGTGTTCAGGGTAGTGGCCAGGCATTGGCCTATCTCCATGAAATCCTCTCTTTCATGTGAGATTAATCTTTAATCTGTCTTTCGGCATTTCTCCTCTATATGGCCAGGCTTTTGGCCCATCTCCATGGAAAAATTCTCTTTTTCACATGAGATTCGTCTTTGATCTGTCCTTTTCTCTAACCACTAGCATTTCCTGCCTTTCTTTATCATGGGAAATAGGCCAGAAAGACCCACAGGGTAAGAAAATAAAGACACTCCTCAAGAGTAGAGGAGTTAAAATTTCCAAGCGGGATGCTGCCTTCTTTTGGAGTGAGACACTTAATATCGCCCTGTGGATGTCCCCTGTGGAATTATGGAATTCAGAATCTTGGACACATGGGGCACAGAACGCCAGGCAGCAAGAAAGTGCTCCGGCATCTCTCAAGTTGTTGCTACTCTTAGCCACAGTGAGACAATGTCTAAGATTCCCCCAGCTCCAGACCCAGTGGTAACAGAACAGGTTAATCAAAACATCCAAGCAGCTGGGAGGCGGCTCCACGGCAGTCCGGGCAGGGGTCACGGCCGGCCAAGAATGCCCAGTAGGCAGGGGGCAGCTGACAGAGGGGCCGGCAGCACACCCTGGGCGCACGGAGGGGCTGGAGTGCTGGGCTGGGGGCTAGTGGGGTGAAGACCCAGATGACACCATAATCAGACTAGGGCCAGACACAGCCAGTGGCTGCACCTACCCTTGCTCAGCCTGTGCTGCGGCCCCACCCCTCCCCTTTCACTCCCAGCCACTTTCTCTTAAAGGGCCAACCCTTTAGCTACTTCCCTCTCTGCCACACAAAAACTGTTCCAGATCAGGGATAACCAAGACCTTCATTTACAGGTGTTGCCCGTTAATGTAGCTCCAACTTGGAGCCACAAAAAATTATACCAAAATCATTTCTCAGTGCATGTGTGCCAGGTTCAAGCACAAAACTACATTTCCCAGAATTCCTTGGGTCCGTCGCAGCCATGTTAACTTCCTGTCACGGCCATTTTTTTCATTTACTTGCCTTCCAGGCCAAGGAACTACATTTCCCAAGGTGCTTCAGGCCTGTCGCCAAAGGAAAAATTTCTGTATGTTTCCAGGTCTTTTTGATTCAAGTTTTTCCAAAAGATATTCAGAGAAAATGCACCTTTAAACTTCATTGTGTTCTTTCTCATGATACTTGTTCAGAATTGAGGTAATTGTACTGTTCCTTGCACATCAATTATTATCTCGAAATAATATTTGATATGGCCATTCAAAATCTATTAAGTTAAATTCCATCTCAAGCATGCTTTTCTAAATCTGATACATGGGTACCCAAAAACAACTTTAAACAAATTGTGCACACTGATCAATTAATAAGTCCTAGGCATTTCAAAGTCAATTAAGGATCCTAAACTATTCTAAAATTAATTAATAAAAGAAGGTCCTGAATAATTTCAGAGCCTTTTAGTTTTGTTTTCATCTTTTAAAATTCACAGGCCCCTGGACCATTTGTAACCTACGACCGAGCAGAAACAACAAGTCATCTTAATTCATGTCTGTCTGAATTTAATACCATTATTTTTCAGAAAGACAGCTTTGTATGAAGATTTTCAAGCCAGCTTGGTCTAACAAAAAATTAAAACTAATTAATGTTCTTTAACAACTATTTGTCATTTTTAGGTTTTGGTTAAAAAATTAATTTCTGTGATTTTTCTATTTACACAAATTTAGTAAAGTCTAACTCTAAAACCAAAATTGATTTTTCCCTAACTCAGGTCTGCCAGTATATTTAAACAGCTAACAAAGTAATTAATTTATTAAGGACAAATATAAACATACACATGTAATAGTTCAAAGTTTTATTAAGTATGTACTGTTAGCTACTAGATATGACCCACCAACACCAAATAGGATCTGTAAAACCCATTCTATAAACTATAAAATTTATACCTTAAAGTTATACATCTAAGGATTGTAATGTATATAAAGGTTTATATATATATATATAAACTTTATTTCTACAGGATCCAGTCTTAGGTAACTTAAAGATCACAATGTTTCTCTAACTAATCAAGGTTTCTCTAACTTATTTTTACTTGTATTCAAAATCTATTCACACATTATATAATGGTAAACTAAATTATTTATGTTGTTTAAAAATTGGCCTAATACTGTCAACATAAAATATTGCTCACACTTAAATGTATGTAAACTATAAGTTACTTTTACTTCTAATCCATACTAAATTTCCAGGTAACAGACTTGACATTAGTGTATATCCAATATCTTTTTATAATGTTATCTGTAACATCCCCTTTTAAATACAAGATAATTTAGTTTTAAAAGACAGTATTTCATCTCTTCATCAACAATGAACCTCAGAACATCAGTTCCCATGTGGGTATGTATGTGGTACTACGGTTTTCAAAACGAATATATTCTCTTAAAATAAGATAAAATTAATGTAATGCCCTCCAAAGGATGGCTTAACTTCTTTCTTACATTAAGAGACATAAAACCTCTTGGAAGGATATTCCATTTCTCAAAAAAATCTATTAATTATGTATCAAGGCCAGGTACTATACTAGCTAGGATTTCTCCCAACAGCCAATTACATCAGTAAAAATATTATGGCTGTCATTTTTTTCTTTGTTTGTTTTATATTATTCCAAAATATGCATATATACACTCCACACATAAGCCAAAATTAAAAATTCTGAAAATAAACTATAGGTTGATTCCTAAACACATTTAGAGATTCATATTTTAACAGTAAATTTGCATGCAGGTATAAAGTCATGTAACTTTACATTCTTTTTTTAGAATATGACTACATATCCTATCCTCCATCTATATATGGTAATTACAATGTGTGAGTATAAGTGGTAGGACAATTCTAGAGCCCATTTATACATTCACATTGCAGTAGCACAGTTTATTTCAGATACAATGAAATATAATAATAAAGTTGCTCAGTTTACAGCTGTCTTTTATCAAGCTAAAAATCAGGCCCAATAAATCTACCAAGACCATGGGTAATTTCAGGTACTAAACTGATATAATATTTTGTTTTTCAAACTTAAAATTAAGGGGCTAATCTATGTTATTCTTAAAAGAATTTTAACAAGCTTTCCATTTATCTACTGGAATGATAAATGGGTATTTTCTTTTTTTTTTTTTAATTTGTATTGAATACAAAGGAACTTTCATTTCATTGTTTCTTTTTATTTATTTATTTATTTATTTATTTATTTATTTTTAACAAATCTAGACCCGTGTTCCCGCCCATTCCCCCACCCCGCCAGAGCTCATGCATTCTGCCAAACATGCTTTTCATCTCTTAGTCTTTCTCAATATTTTCCATGGGGAAGTTGACTGTTTTGAGCAGAAGTTCACTGTTTCAGTCAGTTCTTTGATGCAGTCTTTTCTGTTGTTGTTGTTTCCAAAATGCTTACCTGAAATTCTTATAAAAAAAACAAAAGCTCAGGGGGCCCCACACAAGAAATACTTTACAACGGGTAATTGGCACTAGCATCCACAGATGAGGGATACCATTCATCGTTGTTTTTCTGGGACTGTGTTATTCACTCAGCATGATGTCCTCTAGCTCCAGCCATTTTCCTGCAAAGCTCATGATGTCAATCTTTCTTTACTGCTGCATAAGAACTCCATTGGTAGATGTACCACATTTTCTCTATCCACTCGTCAGTTGGAGGGCATTTAGGTTGGTTCCAGCTCCTTGCTATTGTGAAGGAGCTGAAATAAAAATGGCCGTGCATGTATCTCTGTTTGGTGGCATAAGTCTTGAGGGTACATGCCCTAGAGTGGTATGGCTGGGTCAGGTGCAAGTTCATTCCAAGTCTTCCAAGGGTTCTCCACACTGCTTTCCATAGTGGTGTTACGTATACATTCCACCGCTAGTGTTCCCCCCCCACAACCTCTGCATTGGTTTCATTTGTTTTCTTGATCCTAGCCAGTCTTATTGGAGTAAGATGATATCTTAAAGTGGTTTTCATTTCATTTCCCTAATTATTAATGAGTGAACACTTCTAGATGTCTCAGCATCTCTTATTCTTCACTTGTGAGTCTCTGTTCAGTTCTTTGCTCCATCTGTTGAATGGGTCATTTGTTTCTTTTTTTGTTTTTTTGATAGTTTATATTACTCTGGAATCAATGCTTTGTCAATGTATCTGCAGTGAAGGTTTCCTCTCTTGTGGGATTTCTCTTCACTTCCTTGATAGTTTCTTTTGATGTACAGAAGCTTTTGTGTTTAATGAGGTCCCAATTGTCAATTGTTGACCTTAATTCTTTGAGCTGCTGTCTGATTTAGGAAGTCTTTTCCTACGCCTATGTCTTGTAGTCTGCTGCCAACTTTTTCTCCTATCATCTCTTGATTGGGGTCACGTTGAGGTCTTTAATCCATCTGGAGTTGACTTTTGTACAGGGAGGAAGTAGGGTTTAATTTCATTCTTCTACAAGTGGTGATCCAGTTTGCCAACACCACTTGCTGAAGATGCTGTCTTTTCTCCATTGTGGCTTCTTGGCCCCCTTGTCAAATATGAGATGGCTGAAATTGTATGTGCTCAGATTTGGATCTTTGGTTTTGTTCAATTAGTCAACAGGTCTGTTTTTGTGCCAGCGACCAGTTGTTTTTATGACCATAGCCCTGTAGTATAGTTTGAAGTCTGGTATAGAGATCCCCCCTGTGTAGCTCTTTTCACTCAGGGTTGTTTTGGCTATTCAGGGTCTTGTTGTTTCCAAATGAGTTTAAGAACTTTTGTTTCCAAGCCTGAAGAAACTCTTGTCCTGTTTGTTTCCATTGCTGTGACAAAACAACTCTGACACCAACTTGGGGAGGAAACAGTTTATTCAGCTTACATCTCCTGGGTCACATTTCATCACTTAGGGAGCCCAAGACAGGAACTCAGGGCAGGAACCTGGAGGCCATGGAGGACTGCTGTTCACTGGCTTGCTCTCTACTGGCTTGCTCTCGCTCATGCCCAGCCTGCCTTCTTATACTGTCACTGCTCAACAATCAAGACAATACACCACAGATGTGGCCACAGGCCAGTTCAATGGACAAATTCCCCAATTGAGGCTCCTTCAACCCAGGTGTGTCAAGTTGACACTAAAGCTATCCAGCACACCAAATGAATTTAAGAACTTTTGTTTCCAAGCCTGTGAAGAAACTCTTGGGGTAAATGGGTATTTTCTACCCACAGTAATATAAAAAAAATTGGTATCTCTAACCACCTGTGCTATACCAACAGCACAACCTAGTATAATAAATAATGTTTACTTAACTGCCTATGCTCTTACTATTCATATTCCATCAGTAAGTTGAAAAAGGCACCCCTGAAAGCCAAGACTACAGCTCAGTGAAAAGCCACCTGCAACTGCTTTTGCTTCGCCTCCAGGCACAATCCACACCTTTGGAGAAACTAAAAGCCAGAGCTGAATCACCAGCCTCCTGCTGCTAAAAGTCTGAGGCAACCTGGGTGTTATCTTCAACAACAAAAAATGGTTTACTCCTTTTTCTCACCTGCCCTCCCCCAAAAGCCTGGAAACTACTGGCTAAAGAAAAACCTATAGGAGACAGTTTTGACTGAACATTGTTCCATCAATGTAGTTGCATGTACAGATTTCTCCAGCCAGGCTTGGGACTTTGGGGGTACAAGTAAAAAACAGCATCTATGTTAAAAGGGATATCAAGTGATATCTGTATGTTTTCATGTATAAGATAAGGAATGTTATTCTTAGAAGTGATGTCATTCGCATACCTGTATGTCTTTGTATGTCTTTATGTGTAGGACAAGCAATGTTATTTTTAGAGACAAGACTATGTCATTCACATACCTGTATGTCTTTGTATGTCTTTATGTGTAAGACAAGCAATGTTATTTTTAGAGACAATGTCACTCACATACCTGTATGTTTTAATGGGAGAAAAGGTATTACTTCTGCTTTGTCATTTTTTCAGTGTTCAACCACTTAAGGGCAAAGTTACATACTCATTGGGTCTCTTTGCATCTCTTATGGTCAGTTTGTGATGCACTGGCATCAGTTTTTCTGTTTAAATCAATAGGTGTAAGCACACTTGAGAGTCATAGCAACTGGCCTATAGCCTTTTGCTGCCTCTGTGCTCAGAGAAAGATCTTTTTAACAAAAGCTCCACTACCTGCAACCTAAGTTCCCCTAGGCCACCAGGATAATCCTTTTTGTTAAAACTAATTCTCATCTCAGGAAGTCAGCTTTCTGGTTTGGGGTTACAGCTCAAATGTCTTTAGTCCAGTATCAGGCCATCCCAAAAAAGCTTCTGGAGGACTGTGACTTTACTGCTCCATTTTAACTAAAAAACAAAGGAAGGGCTCTAGGAATGAAACTTTGCCTGGTTCAAGGCAGATCTGTAAGACCTGTTCAAGAACTTCTAAGAGTTATCTAATATCTCCATGGGCATTCAAGTTGTCTCTGTGAGTTATCTGTAGCTCTGTGAGTTTGGGATATTGCAGTGTTTCCTGCATCACCTATCTCTGCAAAGTTCCAGCCCTGGATGGCCCCTTCCCTTAAGGTATTGAGCAAAATGTGACACCTGTAGTTTACTGGTTGCACAAACAGGAGCTCTGCAGCCCCCCCAGTAGGAGCCAAGGTGGCTCACCCTTCCCTTCCTCCTGCCCCCCATTCCTTGCCCAGAGCACAGTAGCTTTTAGTATATAAATACATTGCTGGCATGAATGAAACTGAGTCTATCTCCTGGACCATTTCTCTGAGTCCGTTTCTTTCATTTCTCATCTCCTGGTAACTTCTCACTGTCCCCTCCTCGCTCCTTGCCAGAAGCTCAGCCTAGGAACTGTTCTCTGAGGCTAACAGCCTTGTGAAGCTGCCAGCCTGGTTCTAGGAGGGAAGAACATCGTGTGGATTGTGGCCACGCGTGATTAAAGGACCAACAGACAATATATTTTGCGGGGGTCATAGAGAGAGGAGGTGGTTGGCAAAGACCACCCTCTCCAGCTTCCTCGCCGCTGAAAATCTTCACTCTGTCGGCCCGCGACTGAGTGGGGCTGGGGATGGTAAGTGCGCTGCCAAACCAAAAGCAACCATGGCAGGGAGTCGAGTCAAAGTGTTACAGCTCAAAAACTCGCTTTATTGCAGGCTCACAAAGGTTTATAAGCAGTGCTGGCTTCCCCACTCGGGCATATGTCTCTTCCCAACTGGTCCTTTTAGGAGGCTTAATTTACAAGTTCCTAATTAATCCAATCCCTTCCCTTCCTAGCATAGTCCCTAATTATCATGTTAGTACACGGAAGCTAGCCTTCCTTGCTTGGATGGGCAGGGGTGAGTTCGCGAAACTCCACAGGCTTTCTTTTGTCCTACAGGCCCATCTTCTCGGCCATTCCATGCCGTCATTTCCCCCTTTCTGTTTTATTTGGCATAGCTCCTGTCTTAGGTTGGTGCTTTTACTGGGCTCAGCTCTTACCCGTCTTTGAGTAGATAGCAGCTTTGGCTATCCCCCTGTCTTAGGTTGGCCGACCCAAAAAATCCCTTACCCGTCTTTGGAGTCTGATGCTGCCTTTTGTAGGTATTGACGAGGGGGATGGGCTTATACTTTGCCCATAAGGCCATTAATTGGACTTCTTCTGCCTGTTTTCTAGCGAACCTTATAACCCGGTTGAGCAAGCAAGGGCCTACCGTGAACAAAAGCAAAAGAATAAGAGGTCTTTCTTCTTTTAAGGCTGTTCCTAAGGTTGTCTAGATTCTTTGTAATTACACCGGAGTGGTCTGCGTAAAAGCAGCATTCTTCCCCTAAAGCCTGGCATATCCCTCCCTGTTCTAGTGCAAGGAGATCAAGCCCCCTTCTATTCTGAAGGACCATCTCTGCTAAAGAATCCAATGATGCCTTCATGTGTCTCAGAGTTATTTCTACCTTTTCTATCTGTCTGAGCCTCTCGTTCCATTGTTGTGTTAGTGATAGAGCTGTTCCTCCAGTAGCTGCGCCTGCGATTCCCACTCCTAGTATGCCCGCCAGGGCAAGGGCGGTTCCTATCTCTCTTTTATGTCTAGAAACTGAAAGGCCTCCTGCTGGGTGGTATAATGCACAAGAGTCATTACTTGTCTTTACAGCTTCTAGGTTGACACAAGGGGTTAGTCCCGGGGCATACATAACATTCCCACTTTCTAGCATTTAGTCTATCCACCTCCCTTCGGCACTGTTCCCATTGTCCATTGAAGTAACCGTCTGCTAACGAGCAGAAATCGGTTTGGACTGTAGGCCAGACGCTCTCTGTTGTTCCTTTATTTGAGACAGCCTTGACGACATTTCCAGTAGCGACGTTCACCACTGACCAGATGATGGTGCGAGGCCTGTGTGACTCGTCTGATGACTCAGCCTTCCCATGGGGCCATAGGAGTAGAATTCCGATGGCCAGGAGCATCAGATTCATTTCTGTAAGAACAAGGGGATTTACCTTAAGGAGTTCATCCTTAGGTTGGGGGTTAAGAAGTTTCCAGGAGGTCATATTTGATGTTCCTTGCCGGGACCCAGATAGGTGTATTCGAGTCTGTTGGCATAATACAGCCGAATCCTCGGCCTGTGGTTATAAGTGGGTCCAGGCCTCGCCATTGCTGGGTTAGAGGATCTCTCCACCGGACCTGTATTGCTGGTGTCTGGGGTAACTGTCCCCAGTGTTTTTGAAATCTATTGTAATGTACATTTTTGGAAAAATTTAAAATATTTATGTTTAATAATGCCCCTGCCAGCTGCAGGTGAGGACTGTGGTACCAGTCCTCTCCCCCTTTTTGTTTTTGTATTTGTTGTTTTAAAGTCTGGTGAGTTCTTTCAATGATCGCTTGTCCTTGTGGGTTATAAGGAATACCGGTGATGTGTTTGATATTCCATCTATTAAAAAATTGGCTTAGGGACTGAGATGTAAAGCAAGGCCCATTGTCTGTTTTGACCTGTTTAGGTAGGCCCAGGGTTGAAAAACATTGTATAAAGTGTGATTTAGCATGGGCGGCTTTTTCTCCAGAGTGGGCCGTTGCCCAACATGCTCCTGAATATGTATCTACTGAAACAAAGACAAATTTGAGTTTCCCAAAAGCCGGGTAGTGGGTGACATCTGTCTGCCAGATGATGTTGGGTTGAAGGCCTCGGGGATTTACTCCGGGCCCCTGCAGAGGCGGAACATTGAGAAAAGGTTTACAAGATTTGCAGGTATGTACAATTTTCTTAAGTTCTGAGACCGGTATATGGGGGAATCTTACCTGTAATCCCCTCCAGTTTAGATGGGTCAACTCATGAAGTTTATTTGGTTCAGTTACATCAACAATATTAATTTGAGAAGCTAATCTATCTGCCATGGCATTCCCCTTGGCGAGGAACCCGGGCAGATGAGAATGACTCCTTACATGTTGGACATAAATGGACTCCGCCCGGCCCTCCAAAAGAGACCGAGCTTGTATCATGAGAGCTGATATGGGGTTTCTGTCCAGTCTTATATGTGCTCCTGGGAGAGCTGGCAGAAGATTTGTCACATATAGGCTATCAGATATAAGATTAAAGGGTTGGGTGAAGTCCTGGAGGGCCATTGTGGCCGCTAGTAATTCCTTGTATTGTGCGGACCCTTGTACGTCTTGGGTCCGGACCTTTACTGGGACATCAGGGTTTTCTGGGGAATAGGCAATGTAAGCCCCCCCTCCTCTTCCTCCATCAGTGAAAACATACAAGGCATCGGCCAGAATCTTTTTGGAAAAGAGGTTGTTGGCTACTAATTTAATGGGTAGTCGTTGGAGGAGTGTGGCCCATGGAGAAGGGCCGAAATGGCAGTCCAGACTACCCAGGAATCCCTCCAGGGCTAGTGGTAACCGAGGGTGGGTATTTAATGCCCATTCCATATCTTCCATTCGGAGGGGTATGGCTATAGTATCAGGGTCTTTACCATAGTGTCTGATTGCTAAATTTCTGCCCTTTTTTATAGCATCAGTTATTTGATCTAAGACCGTGTATACCCTTGGTGTTCCGCCAAGAGAGGTATGCACCCATTCCAATGGTTTTCCTTCTTGGACTAACACGGCCATGGCAAGCTCCTTCCCCGGAAAAATCCAAAACGTAAGGTCTTTTCTTTTATCGAACCTCTGTAGCTTGGCAGAAAATAGGGCCCTAGAGAATTGATCAAAGATTTGTAAATGTTGCTCTGAGAGCTCAACCTCCCCTCCACAGGGCCCCCCTTTCTCGAGGAGGGAAAAGAGGGGGAGGAGGGTCTCAGTAGAGACTCCAACCCAGGGCCTGAGCCAATTTATCTCCCCCAACACCTTTTGTAATTGGGTGATTTCAAGGTTATACCCTTTCTACCTGAAAACATCCACAACTCCTCCCAGTGCAGGGACAGCAAGCCCCAGCCCCTCAAACACACATTCATCTTGCCCACATTTTTCTTACTGGTTCCAATATGCTTGAATTATCAGCTGGCCTGGAGCTCGCTCTGTAGACCAGGCTGACCTTGAGCTCACAAAGGATTGCCTGCCTCTGCCTCCCCAGTACTGGGATTAAAGGTGTGTGCCACCACACCCGGTCCCAAGGGGCAACAAAACTGCCCCACCCAAAACAAAAGCTAGATAATTCCAAAGCAAGCAAGTTACATTTTGAAAGCAAACACAAACCAAAATGGGATCTTTAAACAGTCAGCTCTGAGGCTGATTTCTATAAACAACTATCACCTGTTGTGAAGCATTTGAGAAACTCAGAGACAATAAATTTAGATGTTGCATCTTTGTTTTAGATGTTGAAAGAGTGTAACCAGTGTAGATTCATTATTCCAAATTTTTTGATAGATAATCCATAACTTTTGTTGAAATCGAACCATGTTTTGGCTGTTTAATATAAATTTGCATCTTAAGATGGAAGGGCCAGTTCCAACTTAGAGGCAATGTTCTTATATTATCATGTCTGTTAACATAATATACTTAGAACATAAAAGTACACTCATCCATACACACATGTGCGCACACATACATACATACATACATACATACATAAGAAAGATTTGTTAGGTTGACCTGTAAGAGAAGAAAGCCATATCGTTTGATGTCCAATGAAAAACATGAAATTTTTATAATCTGTTATAGGGTTATTTTTACATAATTAGAATAAATGTCCTAGTAACTCATAAAACAGCTGAGATCCATATGCCACCTCTTAGGCCCATTTGCAACACTTGCCTTTAATGAACTATACCTAAAGTTTACTATTTTTTCCCTATCCTGTCCCTTTGGTCAATTATTCCTAAGCTGTCCCTCTGCTAAGCCTAACTGACCCTATATTATTTACAAATCTAAAGATTGAGGATTCCCAAAAGTAGACAGGCCAAAGTTGTTTGTAGTCTTGAAATGATCCATCTTGTCTTGCTATTAAGGACTTTGGAAGAATAATAATTATTCATAACCACAACAATTATAACCATTATTAATTATTATTAATTATCACAACAGTAATTATAAACAATAATGGTCAAAAATAGCAGCCAACAATGAACAATTTACTATTAGACTGAATTTTTATCAATTATTATCAATAATTATATTTAATAACAATAACTACAACTATTAATAACAATTACTACTAATAATTAACAACAATCTATCATTAAACTGAATAGTATGCATACTATAAACCCAATTAAAAATTGTTAACACTAAGGGGTATAAAGCAAACATTTTCTATGTTATAGTTAGCTAAATAGATTTAAACCTGTAGGACTATAATGAATTGAAAGCAGGAACTCACATTCACTCACACATACACACAGCTTGAAGATGGGCCTAAAGAAGCATAAAACAGTCTTATTCAAAGAATTTCTTATTTAAATTAAACCAAAATATCAATTTACGTTATTAAAGAGATTTTTACCAACATTTCTTTAAAAAAGACAATTTATCAGACCAAGTTTGTTTTGTTAGAACTTCAAGGCCTGTAAATTCTTCTAGACTTTGAGTTAAACATGCTGATACAACTTGGTAGGGTGGAGGTCCACAGTCTGTCTCTGGAGGATTGGAATCAAGGCTGCACTTTTAAAACACAAAGAACACTGCCCCGGGCTAGGCTTTTGCCTTAGAAGGCCAGCCCTTCCCCCCACCAGCCATCCGCTGTTTCCAGAGCAGGAGAGGGGCACAGAACAAACATTGGATCTACAAACAGCTACATGACCACCACCAAGCCTAGAATTTACAAGCTCCATTTGCAGCATAACTAATTTAGGAGTGACACCCCCTTTTCGCACCTCGGCGTAAGCTGGTGGTGAGGAGAGTTCTGTCTCTCTGGCCTCCTTCAAAGCCGAGTAAGGGGAAGGGATGGGGCCCGTGAAGTCTGGACACTCAGGGGCATCCCAGGCCGTATTCTCCTCCCTGAGACCAGGGGATCTCTCAACCTCTTCCAAAGCTGAAATTCCACCCCCAGGAGGTGGGAGGGAGTCGGGGTGAAAAGTGGCTTTAAGCGCCACAATCATGGGGTAAAAGCCCAAAGGGGATCCTGCTCCGAGAATCCTTTCTCTTTCTCTTGCCAGCTTTTCTATTTGCCCCCAAACTTCCCAGGAGAAAAGGTTGGCCCCTCTTACCCAGGGGGCCAGAAAGAAGACGTGGTCCCAGGCAGGCTCTGAGACTGCATCGGTCAGTTCTAACCCCCTGGATTTTAACATTAATCTCAGCGCTTTAAGCACTGGGTCCTTATCTTTTCCTGTTGCATTTCCCATCGCGGGGACTCACTTACCCGAAAGACCGATTGGCCCCAGCCGTATTGCTAGCCGTTAGGGTCTCGGGGGGGTCTTCGAGCCCCACGCTGGTGCACCAGATGCGGGGGTCGTAGAGAGAGGAGGTGGTTGGCAAAGACCACCCTCTCCAGCTTCCTCGCTGCTGAAAATCTTCACTCTGTCAGCCCGCGATGGAGTGGGGCTGGGGATGGTAAGTGCGCTGCCGAACTGAAAGCAACCACAGCAGGGAGTTGAGTCAAAGTGTTACAGCTCAAAAACTCGCTTTATTGCAGGCTCACAAAGGTTTATAAGCTGTGCTGGCTTCCCCACTCGGGGATATGTCTCTTCCCAACTGGTCCTTTTAGGAGGCTTAATTTACAAGTTCCTAATTAATCCAATCCCTTCCCTTCCTAGCATAGTCTCTAATTATCATGTTAGTACACGGAAGCTAGCCTTCCTTGCTCGGATGGGCGGGGGTGAGTTCGCGAAACTCCACAGGCTTTCTTTTGTCCTACAGGCCCATCTTCTCGGCCATTCCATGCTGTCAATATTTAACCAACAATTTTTATTTTTATATATGAGTATGTAGCCTGCATGTGGGTAGGCACTGTGTTATGCTGCCAGCTGTCTGCTGTGACATGTCCCTTCAAGTTTTTCTTCCCTTTCATTTTTCTGTTTGTTTCTTATGGGAGCTATTGATAAGATATATAAAGTTCACTGTTGGGCATACAGCAGAGAGGGAAAATGGCTAGCCTGAGGTGGGGCGACACAACCCTGGGGCCAGGCATTTGGAGTCCAGTGCTATCTGTACCCTGCAGGGCTCAACCTGAACTGGAAGTCCCCAGAATAGGCACATTTTCCCAAGGGGTGATCTCCCCAAAGGTGTTTCATAACTCTCAAGAGGGATCTGAAGACCCCTGCCTGTTGCCTGCCTCCACCCAGTCAGGGAATGGGTATTTTCTAACAATGCTGAATCTATAAGTTGAGAAAATACTCCAGGCCCATGTGACAAAAAGGCAGGGAACTTTACGGAGCATATTGTTTTAGCTCAGGGTGTGCAGAACCACGGTCTGCACAGAGATGTGAGCTGGCCTAGCTTTCTCCCATGTCCCTGTAGTTGTTCCTTTTAGGCATCAGGCATGGTAAGCAGGGGTGGGGGGGCAGGCAGCGTAAGTTAATAGTCTGGCATGTCCTCGTTCACCTGGGATATTGACTAGGAAATTCTTGCTGCTCTATCTCACTGTCCCTTCCTTGAGATTTGATCCAGTGGGGTTGTGTGGAGCACTGACTTGAACACCTGCACACCAAGTACAGGTGAGCACCCAGGTCAAGAGAGAGCCTACTTTCCCTCTTCCCTTCCCAGAACCCCCTATAACCCAAGGGCCAAGCAGAAAGTTGAGCCTACTACAGAGTATACAATGTTATACAGGTTTCCCCTGCTCTCCATCCAGGACTTGTTTGAGTCCTTTGGCTCCCAAAAGAGAAGAGTTCAGATGGGACACCATAGTAGATCAATCAGTCAAGAATGTAATGAGCAAACCAGGAAGCAAGAATATACTCCTTGGGGAGCTGTAGAGATGACTCAGCAGTTAACAGCACTGGTTGTTCTTGCAGAGGACCTGGGTTCAGTTCCTGGCACCCATATGGTAAACTAGCAACCATCCCTAATACCAGTTCCAAAGGATCTGATACCTCCACAGGCATGGGCACTTACACACATGCAGGCAACACACTACACATAAAATAAAAATAAAATAAAAATGAATAAATCCAAAACATTAAAGAATACACTCTTTAGCAGAAGAGCAAAGCAAGCCAAACAACAATGGCTCTGGTCCTGGCAAGCCTGGCCTTATGTGTCACTTGTCCCAGGTTCTGGCTGTGTGCCTCCCTCAGCATGTATAATTCTAGGAACTTGGTATGCTTATCTTGAAAGCCCATTTCACCAAGAATGTATCTAAGGGTTTAGGTACCCAAAGTTGACTAGTAAAGGAAAGAGTAACTGCATTCTGCATGTGTTCCTCTGGCCAGGAAGTCACTGAAGAGAAGCTGACACTGTTCCAGCTACTGAGCCAACACCACTTACTGTTCTTCAGGTCCTGTTTCATGGACAACTTTGTACCCTGTTTAGGGAGTAAAATGAACCACTTCCGCGAGCTTTACATCCTGACCATCAGCTGACCACCTCCTTTATCTTTACATTCAGGGCCTGAGTGGGCCCCCTATTGTTATTTGTGTCCTATTTGGGGTAGGGGAGGGCTGTTTGTCAGTTCCTCCAGGAGCTAACCTCCTGCCTAACACAAGAATAGTGTCCTGCAATAATACCAATAATACCAGGACACTGCACATGATGATTAGTGGCATCTAGATGCTGTATGTCCTCTATAATCATAGAGATCCTGTGCAGAGAAAGAAGCTGACCACATGCGCCATCACATTTTAGCAGTGCAAGTGGCCCACCCCTAAAGAAGGAGCCTCTGCCATGGTACTTGTGTCGAAAGCTGGGCACCACCACTTGACACCAAGTCCTCCTCCTGCAGGGTGAAGTCCAAGGTGAACAAAGCCAACACAAATGGAGTTTTCGCCACTACATATTCATGTAAGACCTGTTCAGATGAATAAGGAGGCTGGAGGTGAATGCCAGCAGGGACTATGACATTAACATTCATTGTTTCTTTTTTTTTTTAAACTTTATTTATTTCTGTATGTGTATGAATGCACTGTCTGCATGTAGGTCTGTGCACCCGTGTCATGCAATGCCGCGGAGGTCAGAAGAGGGTCTCAGATTCCCCTGGAACTGGAGTTCTCCTGAAATTGGAGTTACAGACGGTTCTTAGCTGCCATGTGGGAGCTGGGGATCGAACCCAGGTCCTCTGTAAGAGCAGTCGGTGCTCTTAACTGCTAGGCTCTCTCCAGCCCAACATTCATTGTTTCTAAATAATTCTTAGAGTGTCTTATCTGCATCTTGCTCCTAGATTCAGTGAGTGATGTGGACATAGCTCACTAAGGATTTCTGTTTGTGAAGTCTAGTAGAAATGGCTTCCCATGCCTCAAGCAGCCCTTCCAAGCCCTTTGCCCCTGAGGTGGTAACATCCTCCCCAGCACCCCCTGTGATGCTTGGATGGAGAAGTGAGGCAGGCATCTATGGGGCAGACTGCTGGTTTAATGAAGCCAGGTACTAGGGGAGGGTAGTCGGATAGTCTTGGCAGCAAGAAGCAAATCAAGGGATCTACTGCTGCATAGTGCTGTGCGAGACAGCAAGTCTCTGGGATTGCCATGGTGCTCCCCAAGAGGCTGGCTTGGTAGGGATGACTTTTATAATATGGACATATTCTGGACTAATGATTTTACCTACTCTTGCAACCAAAAGTTACTGTTGACAATGTAAAGAAATGTACTGAGCCATGTGCTCCTCTTGTGAGCTGGTCATATGACCTTCATCCCTCAGGAGCCTTCTTTGCCCTTCACCCGAGATAGTGTATGAATATGTATACATCTCGAAGCTTCAGAGTTGCAAATAGTGCTTTTCTCATTAAACAATGAGAGAAATTGAGAACTGTCTGAAGGTGTGTGTGTGTGTGTGTGTGTGTGTGTGTGTGGTATTCCAGGTCAAAGGACATAATTTTCCTCTGATAAGTGTGGATCTGACTTCTTCCCCATTTCATGCTGCAGATACTGTTTTAACAAAGAATGTGAGAAGCCATTATTTGGGAGCACAGTTCTGAGACACATCTGAAGGAAGAGGCTCTTAGCATCCATTTTAAAGCCAAGACTACTAAGAGCCTCTTCCTTCAAGACTACTAAGAGTCAGGCTGTCTTTTTAAAGCATGCTTAGTGAAGGAGTTCACTATACTCTGATCCCACTCAGTATAAGAACATGGGAGTCTAGCCGGGCATGGTGGCGCATACCTTTAATCCTAGCACTCGGGAGGCAGAGGCAGGTGGATCTTTGTGAGTTCAAGGCCAGCCTGGTCTACAGAGTGAGTTCCAGGACAGCTGGGACTACAGGGAGACCCTGTCTCAAAAAGACCAAAAAAAAAAAAAAAGAACATGGGAGTCTATGCTTAAAAGATTAAAGGTAATGGACAGAATCACATCTATGGATGCTCAGTTTGCAGTGTCAAATTGAAGGAGAAAATAGTGGAAGGGCCACCTCAAAGGGGTATTGACACAGGCTGGCTCAGTAGTCACCTGCTGCCCCAAACCTGCTCAGTGTCTCTGATCCCATTTCCCATGTGAGGTCATGTGGGGCTCACCAGGTAGTCTTTAGTAAAGATGAGCATATAAACATTATGATAGTGAATCTTGGGACTGGAGAGATGACTCAGCATTTAAGAGCACTGGCTGCTCTTGCAGGGGACCTAGGTTCAGTTCCTAGCATCCACATGGCTGCTAACAACTGTCTATAATTCCAATTCCAGTGGACCTGATGTGCTCTTCTGACCTCCATGGACACTGCATGCACAGCTGCACTTATCCACATGCAAAACACACACATAAAATAAAAATAAATAAATAAATAAAAAGAGTTTTAAATGCATACTGTTGGGAACTAAAGGCAAGAGGATCAAGGGCATCCTTAGCTATGTGGCCAATTTAAGGCCAGCCTGTGCTACCTGGGACCCTGTCTCAACACAAAAATGTAACATAAAATAATCCAATACAGCAGAGTATGGTGGCACACTCCTTTAATCACAGCACTAGGGAGGCAGAGGCAGGTGGATCTCTGTAAATTCAAGAGTAGCCTGGTCTTACATAGTGAGTTCCAGGCCAGCTGGAAATATAGGGAGAACGTGTCTCCAAAAAAAAGACAGACGCAATATACAGCTCGGAGTGGTGGCAAATGCCCTTAATCCCAGCACTCATAAGGCAGAGATGGGTGGATCTCTGTGAGTTCAAGGCTAGCCTGGGGATACAGGGGGACCCTGTCTCAAAAGTCCAGATAATAATAGTAATAATAACCAACACAATATAATATGGTACAACATAATAAAAGCAAGTACTATTTTTATTGTCTACATGATTTACATATCACTCATTAGATTGGACTACAGTGCACACATGGAAGTGTGACATCAAGGTATTCTAGTTTGTCTTCCATTGCTGTGACAAAACACTCTGACCAACACCAACTTAGGGAGGAAAGGTTTTATTCAGCTTATATCTCCTGGGTCACAGTTCATCATTTAGGGAGCCCAGGGCAGGAACTCAAGGTAGGAACCTGGAGGCAGGAGCTGAAGCACAGGCCATGGAGGAATGCTGTTCACTGGCTTGCTCTCCTGGCTCATGCCCAGCCTGCCTTCTTATACGGTATACAACAACCTGCCCAGGGTGGCACCACTCATTGTGGTCTGGGCCCTCCCACACTGCTCGACCATCAAGACAATACTCCACAGATGTGGCCACAGGCCAATCCAATGGAGCCAATTCCCCAATTGAGGCTCCCTCAACCCAGGTGTGTCAAGGTGACACTAAAGCTATCCAGCACACAAGGTAAAGGGAGTGTAAAGACAGCAGAAACACGAAGAGCACATCCACAAGCCCCAGGATGCCCATAGCTGCCAGCAACTGGCAGAGGCCTGGATCTGAATCACCCCAGGAGCTTCAGAAGGAGGGTAGCTCTTCTGGCATCCTGATTTCAGATGCTGGCCTCCAGTGGGAAAGTAAAACTGTCACTGTGAGACGCCTGCTGTGCTCATTTGTTGCATAAGCCAAAAGAAACTAATACAGAATATATTTGCAAAACAAACAAAAAAACTTAAGAGCTGGGGCTGAAGGGATGGCTCATCTGTTAGGAGTATTGGCTGTTCTTGTAGAGGACTAAGGTTCAGCTCCTAGCACCTACATGGAAGCTAGCAATTATCCATAACTCCAATTCCAGGAACCAAATGCCCTTTTCTGGTTCATCAGGTACTGGATGCACATAGTGCACTTAACATACATGGAAGCAAAACACTAAGACACATAAAATAAAAATAAATAAATATTTTTTTCAAAGCCAATTTTTTTTGGTCTTTTCGAGACAGGGTCTCCCTGTAGCCCCAGCTGTCCTGGAACTCACTCTTTAGACCAGGCTGTCCTTGAACTTACAAAGATCCTCCTGCTTCTGCCTCCCAAGTGCTAGGATTAAAGGCATGTGCCACCATGCCTGGCACAAAGCCAATTTTTTATGCATTTCATACATTTCCCAAACAAATCTAGCCCCATTGCCCCTTCCTTGCCCCCCCCCCAGAGCTCATGCATTCTGCCATACATGTTTCTCATCTTTTCCTGAGTCTCTTAAAATTTTCAATGCAGAAGTTTACTGTTTTGGCCAGAAGTTCACCATTTCAGTCAGTTCTTTGACCCAGACATTTTCATCATTGTCTTTATTGTTGTTGTTCTTTCCAATATGCATCACTGCAGAATATGCATATATCTGTGCGACACATATATCAAGATTATGACATCATGGGTTTTAGTGACTTCAGCTTATGATATATATTTTTAATTTTTTTTCTTTATTAGGCTGAAAGATGTCATGTTTGAAGGCTCCTCCTTGGCAAGGCCAAACAACCATCAGTCCTTCCCTTGTGCTCCACACTGGGGTCCTCCCTTCCCATGGTCACCAAATGAGGTCCAGTAAGTATTGTGTTCTGTCTTGATCTTCCTGTACTGGCCTCCATGATACAGCCTGGGTAGTCCAACAATGACAGTCTATACTCTGAAGAGGCTGAAACCCCAGTAGTTGTTCAGTCCACAAGCTGGATGTCTCAGTAGTCCCCATCTGGCACTGAAGGTTTGGAAGGTTCTTGGAGAAACATGAATCTTCAGTCCATATTGAAAGGTTGAAAACCTGTGTCTCATGACTTTGAAGGATGACAAAAGCAGTGGCAGCCACAGGGCAGNGTTTGGGGTTACAGCTTAAATGTCTTTAGTCTAGTATCAGATTGTCCTAAAATATCTCCTAGAGGACTTTGACGTTATTGCTCCATTTTAATTAAAAAACAAAGGAAGGGCTCTAGGAATGAAAAAACTTTGCCTGGCTCGAGGCAGATCTGTAAGACCTGTTCAAGAACTTCTAAGAGTTATCTAATATCTCCATGGGCATTCAAGTTGTCTTTGTGAGTTATCTTGTCGCTCTGTGGTTTTGGGATATTTGCAGTGTTTCCTGCATCACCTATCTCTGCAAAGTTACAAAACTGGATGGCCCCTTCCCTTAAAGTATTGAGCAAACTTGTGACACCGTAGTACTGGTTGCACAAACAGGCGCTCTGCAGCCCCCCAAGAGGAGCCAAGGTGGCTTCACTCCTTACCTTTCCTCCATGCCCCCCATGCCTGCCCAGAGCACAGTAGTTTTAGTATATTATTGTATATAAATACATGCTGGCATGAATATAAACGGAGGTAGATCTCTGAGACATTTCTTGAGTCCGTTTCTTTCAGTTCTATCTCCTTGGTTGGTAATACTTCTCACGTCCCTCCCCTCCTTGCCATAGCTCAGCCTAGGAACTGTTCTCTGAGGCTAACAGCCTTGTGACGCTGCCAGCCTGGTTCTTATGGAGGGAAGAACTCGTTGGGGATTGTTGGCCGACTGCTGTATTAAAGGGACCAACCGACAATAGATTTTGCGGGGGTCATAGAGAGGTGGCTGGCAAAGACCACCCTCTCCAGCGTCCTACCGCTGAACAAAGCTCTTCACTCTGTCGGCCCGCGACTGAGTGGGGCTGGGGATGGTAAGTGCGCTGCCGAACCAAAAGCAACCATGGCAGGGAGAAACTCACTTTATTGCAGGTTAACAGAGGTTTATAAGCCGTGACGGCTTCCCTACTGGGGTATATGTCTCTTCCCAACTGGTCCTTTTAGGAGGCCTAATTTACAAGTTCCTACTTAATCCAATCCCTTCCCTTCCTAGCATAATCCCTAATTATCATGTTAGTAAACGGAAAGCTAGCCTTCTTTGCTTGGATGGCAGGGTGAGTAGCGAAACTCCCAAGCTTTCTTTTTTCCTAAGGCACATCTTCTCGGCCATTCCATGCCGTCATTTCCCACTTTTTGTTTCATTTGGCATAGCTCCTGTCTTAGTTTGGTGCTTTTACTGGGCTCAGCTCTTACCCGTCTTTGTGTAGATAGCAGCTTTGGCTACCCCCCTGTCTTAGGTTGGCCAAACCAAAAAAGCCCTTACCAGTCTTTGGAGTCTGATGCTGATTTTGTAGGTATTGACGAGGGAGAGGGGCTTATACTTTGCCCACAAGGCCATTAATTGGACTTCTATTGCCTGTTTTTTGGCGAACCTTATGACCTGGTTGAGCAAGCAAGGCCTACTGTTGAAATACAAAAGCCACGGAATAAGACTGGCATTGATTACTTTTTAAGACTGGTCTCTAAGGTTGTCTAGATTCCTTTTGAAATACACAGGAGCCTCGTCCGGTCTCCTTATGAAAAGCAGCATTCTTCCCCTAAGCTTGGCATATCTCTCCCTGTTCTAGTGCAAGGAAATCAATCCCCCTTCTATTCTGAAGGAACATCTCTGCTAAAGAATCCAACGATGCCTTCATGTGTCTCAGAATTATTTCTACCTTTTCTATACCTTCATCTAGTTGCTGTCTGAACCTCTCGTTCCAATGTTGTGTTAGTGACAGAGCTGTTCCTCCAGTAGCTAAGCCTGCGATTCCCACTCCTAATATGCCTGCCAGGGCAAGGGAGGTTCCTATCTCTCTTTTATATCTAGAAACTGAAAGGCCTCCAGCTGGGTGGTATAATGCACAAAAGTCATTACTTGTCTTTACAACTTCTAGGTTGACACAAGGGACTAGTCCCAGGGCATACATAACATTCCACCTCCCTTCGGCACTGCTCCCATTGTCCATTGAAGTAACAGGCTGCTAACGAGCAGAAATCGATTTGGAGAGTACAGCCTTGACGACATTTCCAGTAGCGCCGTTCACCACTGACCAGATGATGGTGCGAGAATTCTGACGGCCAGGAGCATCAGATTCATTTCTGTTAGAACAAGGGGATTTACCTTAAGGAGCTCATCCTTAGGTTGGGGGTTAAAAAGTTTCCGGGATTTGGTGTATATTTGATGTTCCTTGCCGGGATCCAGATAGGTGTATTTGAGTCTGTTGTCATAATACAGCTGAATCCTCGGCCTGTAGTTATAAGTGGGTACGGGCCTCGCCATTGCTGGGTTCGAGGATCTCGCCCATCCGACCTGGATTGCTGGTGTCTGGGGTAATTGTCCCCAGTGTTTTTGAAATCAATTGTAATGTACATTTTTGGAAAATTTTAAATATTTATGTTTAATAATTCCCCTGCCAGCTGCAGGTGAGGACTGCGGTACCAGTCCTCTCTCCCTTTTTGTTTTTTGTATTTTGTTGTTTTAAAGCTGGTGAGTTCTTTCAATGATCGCTTGCCCTTGTGGGTTATAAGGAATACTGGTGATGTGTTTGATATTCCATCTATTAAGAAATTGGCTTAGGGACTGAGATGTAAAACAAGGCCCATTGTCTGTTTTTACCTGTTTAGTAGGGCCCGGGTTTGAAAAACATTTGTAAAAGTGTGATTCGCTATGCGCATCTTTTTTCTCCAGAGCGGCCATTGCCCAACCTTCTCCGGACTGAGACGAAGTAAGACAATTGAGTTTCCAAAAGCCGTGGTTTTAGTGCGGTGACATCTTGTCTTGCCGATTGATCTTTGGGTTGAAGGCTTGGGGATTACTCCAGGCCCCGGCAGATTGGCAGAAATTTGAGAAAGGTTACAAAATTGCAGGTATGTTACAATATTTTCTTAATTTCTGAGGACTAGTATTATGGGGGATCTTACCTTTAATCCCCTTCCAGTTTAGATGGGGTCAATCATGAAGTTTATTTGGTTTCAGTTACATCAATCAATATAATTTGTGAGAAGCTAATCTATCTTGCCATGGCATTCCCCTTGGCTAGGAACCTGGGCAGATGAGAATGACTCCTCACATGTTGGACATAAATGGACTCTGCCAGGCCCTCCAAAAGAGACCAAGCTTGTATCATGAGAGCTGATATGGGATTTCTGTCCAGTCTTATATGTGCTCCTGGGAGAGCTGGCAGGAGATTTGTCACATATAGGCTATAAGATATAAGATTAAAGGGTTGGGTGATATTCCCTTAGCGGGCCCTGTGGCCCTAGAGAATTGATCCAAGATTTGTAAATGTTGCTCTGAAAGCTCAACCTCCCCTCCACAAGGCCCCCCCCTTCTCAACGCGGGAAGAGGGGAGGTGGGGTCTCAGTAGAGACTCAACCCAGGGCCTAGAGCCAGTTACTCCCCCATACACCTTTGAATTGGGTGATTCAAGGTTTCTACCCTTTTACCTGGGAAAAACATCCACAACTCCTCCTAGTGCAGGGACAGCAAGCCCCAGACCCTCAAACACACATTTATTTTGTCCACATTTTTCTTACTGGTTCCAATATTTGCTGATATTTATCAGCTGTCCTGAGGCTCGCTCTGTAGACCAGGCTGACTTGAGCTCACAAAGGATTGCATGCCTCTGCTTCCCCAGTACTGTGATTAACTGTGGGACCACACCTTTCGTGGTCCCAAGGGGCACAAAACTGCCCCACCCAAAACAAAAGCTAGCTAATTCCAAAGCAAGCAAGTCACACCTTGAAAGCAAACACAAACCAAAATGGGAATCTTCAAAACAGTCAGCTCTGAGCAGCCTCAGATAGCCTTTCTATAAAGAACTAGCACCTGTTGTGAAGCATTTGAGAAACTCAGAGACAATAAATTTAGATGTTACATCTTTGTTTTAGATTTTGAAAGAGTGTAACCAGTGAAGATTCATTATTTCAAATTTTTGATAGATAACCATAAACTTTGTTGAAATTGATTTATGTTTTGGCTGTTTAATCTAAATTTGCGTCTTAAGATGGAAGGGCCAGTTCCAACTTTGAGGGCAATTGTTCTTTATTATATGTCTGTTATACAATTATATACTTAGCGTCATAAACCAACCCAAACGTATCTACTCATCCATAAACATTGTGCGTGAATACTCATACTATTACCATACCTATTTGTTAGGTTTGACCTGTAAGAGAAGAACGCCATATCGTTTGATGTCCAAGGAAAAACATGAAATTTTTATCATCTGTTATAGGGTTATTACATAATTAGGCCTCAACTTGTGCCTCGGAACCCATAAAACACCCCAACAGCTGAGCTCCAATGCCCCCTTTTCGGCCCATTTGCAACCGCCCTTTGAATGGGAAACTTATACCTCACGTTTCTATTTTTTTCCCTTCCTGTCCTTGGTCAATTACTCCTAAAGCTGTCTCGCTGCTAGCCTAAACGACCTATTTTCTTTACAACTCGCCGATTTGAGGCTGTCCCCCGCGTAGCCCGGCCCCCCGTTGTTGTCGGCTGGCCATGCTCCATCTTGTCTTGCTCTTCCGGACTTTTGGTATAGCACGAGTCATAATTATTCCCTTCATCCACCCCCCGTATAACCCTCTTACCTTCTTCGTTACGTCGCCCTAAGTCCCCTTAACCACTCTTAGTCACAACAGTAATCGAAGAAGAATGGGCAAAAAGCGCCGGCCAACACATCGTATCACATATTGTGCTACGAGGAGATCGCAGGCTGGCTGCTAAGTGGAGCAGGTAGCCTATCCTATGGGTGAATATACCTAAGAAAACTATACACGATGACCACCCAATTTACTCTACTACTAAGTAACAGAACACTCTATCATTATAACGGCAGTAGATGGCATTTACTATAACACCCAAGTAATAAAATTCGGTAAGACGAAGGTGGGGGTGATGAAAGCAAACAGGGTGCTCTGTGATTAGTTAGCTAACGCGAGTTAAACCCTGTAGGATCTCTTGAATGCATTTGGGTACTGAAAAGCAGGACCTCCCATTCACTCCCCATTGACCACCAGTTGAAGATGGGCCTACCGCAGTATTACCCCGTGTCTCCCCCGCCTTTCTTATTTACATTCAACCAAATATAATATCAATTCTACGTTTATAAAGAGATTTTTACCACCATTTTCTTTAAAAAAAAGACCACTTATCAGCCCAAAGTTTGTTTTGTTCGAACTTCAAGGCCTGTAAATTCTTTTGACCTTTTGTGAGTTACTAAACATGCTATGCCACTGCGTAGTGGTGGAGGAGGTCCACAGTCTGTCTCTGGAGGTTTAGGGAATCTTAGCTGCACCTTTAAAACACAATGAACATTGCCCCGGGCTAGGCTTTTGCATTAGAGAAGGCCAGCCCTTCCCCCCACCAGAGCCAATCCGCTGTTTCCAGAGCAGAAGAGGGCACAGTAACCATAAACATTTGGATCTACAACTACATGCTACATGACCTACACCAAAGACTAGATATTTACAAGCCACTTGCAGGCATACCTATTAGGAGTGACACCCCTTTCGCCACCGCGTCGTAAGGTGTTGTGGTGAGTGAAGTTTCTGTCTCTCTGGCCTCCTCAACCGCCGGTAAGTAAGTGTAAGGGATGGGGCCCGTGTAGTCTGGACACTCAGGGGTGTCCCAGGCCGTATTCTCCTCCTTGAGACCAGGGGATCTCTCAACCTCTTCCAAAGCTGAAATTCCACCCCAGGATGCGCGGGAGGTGAGTCGGGGTTGAAAAAAATCAGTGGCTTTTCTGTGAGCGCCACACTCATGGGGTCAAAGCCCAACGGGATCCTGTCGCTTCCGAGAATCCTTTCTTTTCTCCATTTCGCTTACAGCTTTTTCTATTCGCCCCCAAAACTCCCAGGAGAAAAGGTTGGCACCCTCCTTTACCCAGGGGGAGAATATAGCCAAGACGTCGGGTCCCAGCAGCGCTCTGAGACTGCATCGGTCGAGTTCTAACCCCCCTGGATTTTTAATCATTAATCCAGCCTTTTTTTTCTTAAGCACCTGGGGTCCTTACTTTTCCTGTTGCGTTTCCCATCACGGGGACTTACTTACCCGAAAGACCGATTGGCCACAGCCATATTGCTAGCCGTTATGGTCTTGGGGGGGTCTTCGAGCCCTACGTTGGGTGCCAGATGCGGAGTCGTAGAAGAGAGTGATGTGGTGGTTGGCAAAAGACCACCCCTCTTCCAGCTTTCCTCGCTGTGAAACTCTTCACGCTGTCAGACCGCGATGGAGTGGGGCCTGGGGCTGTTAAGTGCGCTTGCGCTGCCGAACTGAAAGGAACCTCGGCAGGGAGACTAGTCAAAGTGTTACAGCTCATAAACTCGCTTTATTGCAGGCTCACAAAGGTTTATAAGCTGTGCTGGCTTCCCCACTCGGGTATATGTCTCTTCCCAACTGGTCCTTATGGAGGCTTAATTTACAAGTCACTAATTGATCCAATCCCTTCACTTCCTAGCATAGTCCCTAACTATCATGTTAGTACGCAGAGGTAAAGAAGTGAAACCAGCCTTCCTTGCTCAATGGGCAGGGGTGAGTTCACGAAACTCCACAGGCTTTCTTTAGTCCTACAGGCCCATCTTCTCGGCCCTTCCATGCTTGTCAATATTTAAACCAACACTTTTTTTTTACTATATGTATATGTTCTACCTGCATGTGTGGTCGGCACTGTGTTATGCTGCCATGTCTTATGTCTGGACCAGGTCCCTTCAAGTTTTTTCTTTCCCTTTCTTTTTCTGTTTGTTTCTTCTGGGAGCTCTTGATCAGATATATACCGTTCACTGCTGTGGGGAACACCAGAGCAGGGAAACTATGCTTAGCTGTAGGTGGGGCGACACAAACCCTGGGGCAGCATTTGGAGTGTTCCCGTGCATCTGGACCCTGCAGGTACTCAACCTGATAATTGGAATGCCCCAGAATAGGCACATTTTTACCAGGGGTGATCTCCCACAAATGTTGTTTCAACCTCAAGAGGGTATCCTGACTCGAGCCCCCTGCCTGTGACTTGCCTCCACCCACCAGTCATGGGAATGGGTTATTTTGCTAAACAATTGCTGAATTATGTGAGAAACTACTTTCCCCGCCACTGTTTTTTTTTCCTGACAATAAACGGCAGGGGGGAATTTACGGCGCATATTGTCTTTAGTCAGGGTGTGCAGAAACACCACGTCGTCACTAGATGAGTGTGATCTGTGCATAGCTTTCATTCCCATGTCCCTGTCGTTGTCCTTTTTAGGCATAGGCCTGGTAAGCAGGGGGGGGTGGCCAGCGCCAGCGTACTTTAATAGTTGCGCATTGTACTCGCTTCACCCTGGGGATATTGACTAGGAATATCCATTCTTTGCTGCTCTTATCTCACTGCTCACTTCCTTGAGATTTGATCCAGTGGGGTTGTGTGGAGCACTGACTTGAAACACCTCCTGCACCACCAAGCACAGTGAATCACCAGTCAAGACGAGTAGCCTACTTTCCCCTTTCCCTTCCGAACCTCCCATAACCCAAGGAGTCCAAGCAGATACGTGCGCTCACTTACAGAGATATCAAAGTATACAGTTTCCCCTGTATTCCATCAGGCCTTGTTTGAGTCATTTGGAGCAAAAAGAGAAGAGTTCAGAGGATTCAGATTGGACACCCATAGTCGATCAATCAGTCAGAATGTATTTAATGAGCCAACCATGGAAGCAAGAATAACTCCTGGGGCAGCTGTCTAAGAGAATGATCTCGAGCAGTTTACAACGCACTTGGTTGTTCTTGCAGAGACCGGGTTCAGTTCCTGGCACCATATGGTAAACTAGCAACCATCCCTAATACCAGTTCCAAAGGATCTGGATACCCACAGGCATGGGCACTACACACAGCAGGCAACCCACTTACACATTTACCATAAAAATAATCAAATAAAAAATGAATAAATCCAAAACATTAAAGAATACACTCTTTAGCAGAAGAGCAAAGCAAGCCAAACAACGATGGCTCTGGTCCTGGCAAGCCTGGCCTTATGTGTCACTTGTCCCAGGTTCTGGCTGTGTGCCTCCCTCAGCATGTATAATTCTAGGAACTTGGTATGCTTATCTTGAAAGCCCATTTCACCAAGAATGTATCTAAGGGTTTAGGTACCCAAAGTTGACTAGTAAAGGAAAGAGTAACTGCATTCTGCATGTGTTCCTCTGGCCAGGAAGTCACTGAAGAGAAGCTGACACTGTTCCAGCTACTGAGCCAACACCACTTACTGTTCTTCAGGTCCTGTTTCATGGACAACTTTGTACCCTGTTTAGGGAGTAAAATGAACCACTTCCGCGAGCTTTACATCCTGACCATCAGCTGACCACCTCCTTTATCTTTACATTCAGGGCCTGAGTGGGCCCTATTGTTATTGGTCCTCTTGGGGTTAGGGGAGGGGCTGTGTTGTAATTCTCCTCCAGGAGCTAACCTCCTGCCTAACACAAGAATAGTGTCCTGCAATAATACCAATAATACCAGGACACTGCACATGATGATTAGTGGCATCTAGATGCTGTATGTCCTCTATAAACATAGAGATCCTGTGCAGAGAAAGAAGCTGACCACATGCGCCATCACATTTTAGCAGTGCAAGTGGCCCACCCCTAAAGAAGGAGCCTCTGCCATGGTACTTGTGTCGAAAATAGCTGGGCACACCACTGACACCACAGTCTCCTCCTACTGCAGGGTTGGAAATTTCCAAGGTGATATAAAAGCCCAACAACAAATGGAGTTTTCACACTACATATTCATGTAACGACCTTGTTCAGATGACATAAGGAGGTGGAGGTGAATGCAGCAGGGACTTATGACATAACATTCATTGTTTCTTTTTTTTTTTTCAACTTTATTTATCTGTATGTGTATGAATGCACTGTTCTGCATGTAGGGCTGTGCACCCGTGTCATGCAAATGCCCGGGGAGGTCGACGCGGGTGTCTTCAGATTCCCCTGGAACTGGAGTTCTCCTGAATTGGAGTCACAGACGGTTTCTTGGCTGCCATGTTGGTGTTGGGACTGAACCCGGATCCTCTGTAAGAGCAGTCGGTGCTCTTAACTGTCTAGGTCTCTCTCTCAGCCCATCATTCATTGTTTCTAAATAATTCTTAGAGTGTCTTATCTGCATCTTGCTCCTAGATTCAGTGAGTGATGTGGACATAGCTCACTAAGGATTTCTGTTTGTGAAGTCTAGTAGAAATGGCTTCCCATGCCTCAAGCAGCCCTTCCAAGCCCTTTGCCCCTGAGGTGGTAACATCCTCCCCAGCACCCCCTGTGATGCTTGGATGGAGAAGTGAGGCAGGCATCTATGGGGCAGACTGCTGGTTTAATGAAGCCAGGTACTAGGGGAGGGTAGTCGGATAGTCTTGGCAGCAAGAAGCAAATCAAGGGATCTACTGCTGCATAGTGCTGTGCGAGACAGCAAGTCTCTGGGATTGCCATGGTGCTCCCCAAGAGGCTGGCTTGGTAGGGATGACTTTTATAATATGTGGACATTTATTGGAACAAGATTTTAACCTACTCTTGCACCAAAAGTTACTGTGAAATTAAAAGAATATGCTAATGAGCTCTATGTGCATCATATTGTGAGCCTGGGTCACTAGACCCTTCACCTCCAGGAGCCTTTCTTTGCACTTCACCCGATGATCGTGTATGAATAGTATACATCTCGACGCTTCAGAGTTGCAATCGGGCCTTTTCTTCATTAAACAATTGAGGAGGAAATTGCTGAACTGCTGAACCTGTGTGTGTGGGTTGTGTGTTTGTGTGTGGTGGTGTGTGTGTTGTGTGTATTCAGGTCAAAGACATAATGTTCCTCTATAAGTGTGGGATCTGAATGTTCATTTTCCCATTTCATGCTGCAGATACTGTTTTAACAAAGAATGTGAGAAGAAAGAAAGCCATTATTTTGGGCGCGCACCGTTCTGAGACACATCTGACGGAAAGAGGCCATTAGGCCCATCTCATTTTAAAGCCAAGAATACTTAAGAGCCCTTTCCTTCAAGACTACTAAGAGTCAGGCTGTCTTTTTTAAAGCCATGCTTAGTGAAGGAGTTACGTATCTCTTGATCCACTCAGTATTAAGAACATGGGAGTCTAGAGCAGGGGGGCATTGCATGGTGGCGTCATATCCTAATTCTAGCACTCGGGTAGGGTAGGCAGAGGCTAGGTGGCATCTTGTTGAGTCAAGGCAGCCTGGTTACAGAGGAAGTTCCAGGGGACAGCTGGGACTACAGGGAGGAGACCCTTTTGTCTTCATAAAACACCAAAAAAAAAAAAAAAAAAAGGAACTGGGGGAAGTCTTATTGCTTAAAAGATAAAGGTAATGGCAGAATTCACATCCTATGGCATATGCTCAGTGCAGTGTCAAATGAAGGTAGAAATCGTGGACGGGCACCTTCCAAGGGTTTTTGACACAGGCGGCTCAGATTCACCTGCTGCCCAAACCTGCTCGGTTCTCTGTCCCATTTCCGCTGCGAGGTCAGGCTTGGGGGGTCACAGTAGTCTTTTAGTTAGAAGATGAGCATATAAAAATTATGATAGTGATATCTGGGGACTGAGCGAGATCTCAGTCATTTTAGGAGGACCTGGTGCTCTTGCAGGGGACCCTAGTCCGTTCCCCAGCACCCACATGCTGGCTAATAATCGTCTTTAATTCCGAATCCCGTGGACCTGAGGGGCTCTTTGACCTCCATGGAACACTGCATTGACAGCTGCATCTTATTCCACATGCAAAACATCACCACATAAATATAATAAATAACATAAAATAAATAAACAAGAGTGGTTAAATGCATACTTGTTGGGAAATAATAGGCAGTAGGATTCAGGGCATCCTAGACTCTGTGGCCACCAATTTAAGGCCCGCGGGCTACCTGGGGCCCTTGTCTCAACACAAAATGTAACATTAAATCATCCCCCAATCATCAGCAGAGTATGGTTGGCACTACTCCTCTTAACCACAGCACTTTGGAGGAGAGGCAGTTGGATCTCTGTAAATTTCAGGAGTCGCTTGGTCTACATAGTGATGTTCCAGGCCAGCTTGGAAATATAGGGAGAACGTGTCTCCAAAAAAAAGACAGACGCAATATACAGCTCGGAGTGGTGGCAAATGCCCTTAATCCCCCGCACTCATTAAGGCAGAGATGGGTGGAATCTTCGTGAGTTCTAAGGCTAGCCTGGGGCTCACATGGTTGGGACCCTGTCTCCAGAAAGTCCAGATAATAATTATGTATAAATTACCAACACAATATAATATGTACAGATCAGTTGCTGCCCTCATAAAAGCAAGTACTATTTTTATTGTCTACATGATTTACATATCACTCATTAGATTGGACTACAGTGCACACATGGAAGTGTGACATCAAGGTATTCTAGTTTGTCTTCCATTTGCTGTGACAAAACACACTTGACCAACACAACTTAGGGAGGAAAGGTTTATTTCGCTTCATAGTTCCGGGTACAGTTTCCTCATTTTAGGAGCCCCAGGGCAGTGAACTCAAGGTAGGGAGCACCTGGCGGCAGGGGAGCGGAGCATAGGCCATTGGAGGAATGCTGTTCACTAACTTGCTTCCCTGGCTCATGCCCAGGTCCTGACTTCGTATACGTTAGACAACAACCTGCCAGGGTGGCACCACTCATTGTGGGCCTGGCCCTCCCAACTGCTCGACCATCAAGACTATACACTTCACAGATGTTGCCACAGGCCACAATCCAATGTAGCCAATTCTCCAATTGAGGCTCCCCTTTCCCAGGTTTGTGTCTATGGTGACATTAAAGCTTATCCAGCACACAAGGTAAAAGGGTAGTGTAAAAGACGCAGAAACACGAAGAGACATCCACAAGGCCTCCAGGGATGCCATAGCTGAGCACTAGACAACCTGCAGAGGCCTGGATCTGATATCCCCAGCGAGCTCAGAAGGAGGGTAGTCTTCTGGCATCCTTATTCCGATGTGTCCTCCGTGGGAAAGTAAAACTGTCACTGTGAGACGCCTGCTGTGCTCATTTGTTGCATAAGCCAATAAAGAAAAAATAATACCAGAATCTATTTGCCAAAAACAAAACAAAAAACTTAATGTAGCTGGGGTCGACTTGATAGGGATGGCCTCATCGTGAGGGTAATGCTGTTCTTGTAAGACTAAGGTTCAGCTCTTAGCACCTTACAGGAAGCTAGCCTAATATCCATAACTCCATTATTCCCGGACACCAATGCCCTTTCTGGTTCATCAGGGTATCTCTGCGCGCACATATAGTGCAATCTAACAATACATGGAAGCAAAACACTAAGACACTAAACTAAAAAATAAATTAAAAAAAAAAAAAAAAAAATTTTTTTTGTGTCTTTTTCAAAGACAGGGGTCTTCCTGTAGCCCCAGCTGTCGGAACTCACTCTGTAGGGACCAGGTTGTCCTTGAACTTACAAAGATCCTCCTGCTTCGCCTCCCCAAAGTGCATTATGTATTAAGGTCATGTGCCACCATGCCCGGCTACAAAAATAGCAATTTTTTATTGCATTTTCATATCATTTCTTCTTTGTTTCCTCTCCTTCATCTCCTTCTTCTCCTTCTCCCCCCCCCACCCCAGTTCATGCATTCTGCCATACATGTTTCTCATCTTTTCCTGATCTCTTATAAATTTCAATGCAGACGTTTACTGTTTTGGCCAGAAGTTCACCATTTCAGCAGTTCTTTGACCCAACATTTCATTCATTGTTCTTTTTTATTTTGGTCTCCCTATGTCGCTCATGCGAATATGCATATATTGTGAGACACATATTCAAGATTATGACATCATAGTTTTAGCCGATTTCAGCTTTATGAATATATTTTAATTTTTTTTCTTTTTAGGCTGAAGATGTCATGTTTGAGGTTTCCTCCTCTTCTTGGCATATGGCCAAACAACATCAGTCCTTCCATTGTTGCTCGACACTGGGGGTCCTCCCTTACCATGGCACCAAATGAGGTCTAAGTAGTATTGTGTTCTCGTCTTTATCTTCCTTGTCTGGCCTCCCAGATTACACGTCCTATGGGTAGCCAACCATGACAGTTATACTCGAAGAGGCTGACACCCCACGTAGTTTGTTCAGTCCACAGCTGCGAGTATCAGTAGTCCCCATCTGGCAATGAAAATTTGGAGGGTTCTTGGAGAGAAACATGAATCTCAGTCCATATTAGGTTATAAAGCTGTTTCTCATGACTTTGAAGGATGACAAAAGCAAATGACAGCCACAGGTTAGATGCACTTGCCAGTAAGAATTTAAAGACAGGCAATAACAACTATGTTCCTTTTTTTTCTTTTTTTTTTTTTTTTTTTGCTTTTTGTCTTTTTACTAAGATTTCAAGTTTTATACCTGAAGTACAATTTCTCAGGCCTTACTAGTTATTTATTTCTGGTTATACATTCCTTTTGGATATTTAAGGCCACACAGTTAGCCCAGATTAACCAAGGTTTTTGTTTTCTCAAGGTCAGTTGAGGATCTGGTCCTCAAGGGTCACTTGGGTTTTGGAGATGGAGGGAGCCAGTGACTACTTTTGGTTTTTCACTTACGAGTTCCATCCACTCAAGGACAAAGTCAGGTCTTCCCTTTCTGAAGCATGAGGAGACTTTCCTCTTTATAGACTGGACACTGGCTGAAGCCCCTGGACACTGGCTGAAGCCCCATTAGTGGAACTCCAAGACCTTCCTGCACAGGAAGATTAGTGACTCACATGTGCAGGACATTTCAAGAGATGCCCCTATGGGACTTAGTTGACCTCTTAGGGCAAGGAACAAAGTTATCCCATAGGTCCCTCAGCCAAATTGGTATGGGAATTAAGTATGGTCATTAAGCATCAAGAAAAGCTAAGTTACACCAGCCTGATACTTTTAATTACTGCATAATATTTTAGAAAAGGCTTGGACAAAAGCTCAAGCAGCCTTGTATAAGAAAGACTAAGAAGCACTCCCATAAAATAAATATTGTGGTTAGACAATGTCATGACAAACTAGTTTTTTTCTCATTCCTTTGATTTTATATTACTCTAAAACATGCATATATATCCACTACCCATATACCAAAATTCCAAAGTCTGAAAATAAATGGTAGGTTGGTTCTGGAACCTGTTAAGGGATTCACAATATAAGAGCACAGTTATTTTCAGATCACGAGGAATATAACATTAGCATTGCTCAGTTTGCCTTACAGCTAGGTACTTGGTGCTAGCATCCACTGGGACTGTGTTACTTCACTTAATATAATATCTTCTAGTTCCATTCATTTACCTGCAAACTTCATGATGTCATCTTTCTTTACCAATGGATAGAACTCCTTTACACAATGGAGATGTATCACATTTTCTCTATCCACTTGTCAGTTGAGGGGCACTTGGGTTGGTTCCAGCTCTTCCATGTTGTAAAGAGAGCTGCAATAAAAATGCCTGTGCCTATATCTCTGTGGTAGGATGAGTCTTGTGGGTATATACCCAGGAGTGGCATGACTGTGTCAGGTGGTAGGCTCACTTTGAGTCTTTTAAGGGTTCTCCACACTACTTTCCATAGTGGTTGTACGAGTTTACATTACCACCAGCAATGGATGGGTGTTCCCCTTTCCCTACAACCTCTCCAGCATTTGGTATCATTTGTTTCTTTGATCCTAGCCAGTCTTATCAGAGTGAGATGATAGCTTAACATGGTTTTAATTTCCTTAATTATTAGTGCTGTTGAACATTTTTAAGATGTTTCTCAGCCATCTCTAATTCCTCACTTGTGAGGTCTCTGTTCAGCTCTTTACTCGATCTTTTGAGTGAGTCACTTGTTTTCTTGTTTTTTGAGTAGTTTATATATTCTGGAGATCAATGGTTTGTCAGGTGTAACAGTGGTGAAGGCTTCCTCCCACTCTGTGGGCTTTCTCTTCACTTTGCTGATTTCCTTTGCTGTACAAAAACTTTTGAGTGTAATGAGGTCCCACTTGTCAATGGTCGACCTTATTTCCTGCACAGCTGCTGTCTGATTTAGAAAGTCTTCTCCTACACCTATGTCTTGTAGGTTGCTGCCAACTTTTTCTTCTATCACCTTCAAGTTGTGGGTTTCACATTGAGGTCTTTGATCCATTTGGAGTTGACTTTTCTACAGGGCGAGAGGTAGGGGTTTAACTTCATTCTTCTACAAGTGGTGATCCAGTTTTGCCAACACCACTTGCTGAAGATGCTGTCTTTTCTCCATTGTGTCTTCTTGGCCCCCTTGTCAAATACGAGGTGGATGAAATTGTATGCGCTCAAGCTTGGATCTTCAATTTTGTTCCATTGATCTACAGGTCAGTTTTTGTGCCAGTACCAAGCTGTTTTTATGACTACAGCCCTGTAGTATAGTTTGAAGTCTGGTATAGAGATCCTTGCTGTATTGCTCTGTTTGCTCAGGGTTGTTTTGGCTATTCCAGGTCTTTTGTTTTTCCATATGAAATTAAGGATTTTTTTCCAAGCCTGTGAAGAAACTCTTTGGGATTTAAATTGGGATTGCATTGACTCCATATATGAATTTGGGTAGAATGGACATTTTTACTATATTAATATTTCCAATCCATGACCATGGGAGGTTTTTCAATCTTCTGATGTCTTCTTCAATCTCCATCTTCAAGGGTTTAAATTTTTTGTTGTAGAGTTCTTTGGTGTCTTTGGTTAGGTTTTTTCCTAGGTATTTTATTGTTTTTGAGGCTATTGTGAGTTTTTGTGGCTATTGTGTCTTGAATTCCTTCTTCAGTTGCTTGTTGTTGGTATAAAGAAAGGCTACTGATTTTTCTAGATTTATTTTGTATCCTGCCACTTTACCGAAGTATTTAATCATTTCTAGGAGTTTTCTGGTGGAGTTCTTAGCATCCCTTAGGTAGACAATCATATCATCAGCAAAAAGGGATAGCTTGACTTCCTCTTTTCCAATTAGTACTCCTTTAATTTCCTTTTTTGCCTTATTGCCTTAGCAAGTGTTTCAAGCACTATATTGAAGAGGAGTGGCAACAGGGGGCAGCCTTGCTGAGTTCCTACCTTTAAGGGGAATGCTTCTAACTTTTCTCCATTTAGGATGATGTTGGCTGTGGGTTTCTTGTATATGGCTTTGATTACATTGAGGAATGAACCCTCCAGCCCAATTCCCTCTAGGACTTTAAGCATGAAGGGATGCTGTATTCTATCAAAGGCTTTCTCCACATCAATTGAGATGATGGTGTGGGTTTTGTCTTTCAGTCCATTTATATGCTTGATGATATTTATTGATTTTTATATGTTGAACCATCTCTGCATCTCTGGTATGAATCCAACTTGGTCATGGTGGATGATCTTCTTGATGTGGGTCTGTATGCTATTTGCCAGTATCCTGTTTAGAATTTTGGCATCTGTGTTGGAGATGGGTCTATAGTTTTCCTTTTTGTTTGTATCTTTACCTGGTTTTGGTAATAGCATGATGCTGGCTTCATAGAAGGAATCTGGGAGAACTCCCTCCATTTGTATCCTTCTAAACAACTTGAGTAGTAATGGTTGTAAGTCTTTTTGAAATATTTTATAGAATTTTGCCGAAGGAAATCATTCTGGGCCTTGGGTTTGGTGGTGAGGTTACTTATTATCTGTTTCCATTTCTTCGTATATTGTCTATTAGGCTGTCTGTCTCTTCTTGGTCAATCTTTGATGGATTCCAGGATTTCAGATATCATTCCCCTTTCTTCTAGGTTTTTCAAACTTGGTAGAGTTATAGGTTTTTGAAGTATTCCTGTTATGATTGTCTGGATCTTTTCATTTTGTGTCGATATTTCCCTTTTCATCATCCATTCTATTGATTGGGAGTTGCTCCTTTCTTTTCTTCTTGGTTAACTGGGGCTTAATTTTAGGAGTATGTCTATCTTGTTTATCTCTCAAAGAACCAACTTTGGTTCATTGATTTTTTTTGGGCGTTTGGTTTTCTTTGTTTTATTTCATGCTCTCTGCTCTGATTTTTGTTATTTCTTCTGTCTGCTGCGTTTCGGGTTCATTCTTGTTGTCTCTCACCAAGTATTTTAGCTGCAGTGTTCGATCATTCACTTGTGCTTTTTTCTGTTTTGATGGGCGGCACTTGATATGTCCAATTTCCCTATTAGGACTGTTTTTAAATTGTTCCATAGGTTTTGCTGTGTTGTATCTTCCTTTCATTCTTCTCTAGTTTTTTTTTCTTCTTATTTTCTTCCTTGACCAATTCAATATTCAGGAGTGCGTTGTTTATGTCTCCACAAGGGGTTCTTGTAGGTTGTAGGGTTATTCTTGTTTGTTGATATTGAATTTTATTGAACTGTGATCTGAAAGAATGCATGAGATCATTTCAATCTTTTTTTATTTTGAGTTTTTCCCTGTGTCCAGTATATGGTCTATTTTGGAGAATGTTCCGTGGGGTGCTGAGTAGAAATGTCTTCTCTGGTGTTGGGTGAAATATTCGATCTGTGTCTGTGATGGTCCCATTTCGGTGTATGTATTGTATCATTTCGTTCAGATATTTCTCTGTTTATTCCTTGTCAAGTTGACTTGTCCAAAGGGATTAACCCGTGCGTATGATTAGTCCCCTACTCATTAGCCCTGTGCTGGGGTCTAGTGTGCTGGGGTTAATCGTGCCTTGAGATCCTGATTGAATTGTCTTTATAAAGTTTTGGTGCACTGGCGTTTGGTGCGTTATATTAATTTCGGTGATGGGTACAGATATCACTGTTTTCAACTTGTTCTTGTTTTAATAAGGATTGTTAATCCCGAAACAATTTGTACTTCCTTTTCATTTCTTTTGCTTTGAAGTCATTTTGTCTGGTATTAGGAATAGCAACACTGGTTTCTTTTGGGTACCATTTGCATGGGATAATTTTTTCCATCGCTTCTTCAAATTACACTTAAGTTCGTTTGACTATCCTGAAAATGAGAGTTCGTTTTCTTGTTACGAAAGAATGAGAGAGGGGTTTTTGTTGTTTTATGAATCAAGTCGCAACAGTAGAAGCCTTTTGATGGGGAAGTGTCCTGAGACCAGTTCAATATTTAAGGGTTATAATTGAAAAGAGGGAGGTGGAGGATTACGAGCCGGACAGGTATGGGAGAAATCTGGACGAGAGAGTAGATCAGAATTAATACATATTGAACTTTTGGGGATGTATGAGTAGTTGTAGATGACAAGAGGGGTGGGAGGAGGGTGGGAGAGGAGATATGGTTAAATTGAATTAGTGAAAGGAGGTGTGAGGAACGAGTGGACTGGTGTAAAGAATATTGTAGACGAGAAGTGGGTTTGATGTAGGCGAAGAGTGTGGATATAGAATGAAACATAGGAAGAGGAAAGTTGTCTGTAGGGTGAAAAGGGTTATTGGCTCTAGGGGGAAGATTAATAGGTAAGTTGAAAAAGTTGGGGTAATGATTGGATTGATTTTTAAACCTGCGTAGCCACCCGCTTCACGGATTAGTCACTCGTTTCTGGTTTTTTGTTATGTAGGGATCCGGGATCCTGGTTTTTGGCCGTCTTGTTCCTTCTTCTTCTTTTTGATTGTCTGTGTGGGCTGAGTTTTTGTTAGATTGTTTAGTGCGTTGCTCCCCCTTTTTGGTCGGTTTTAGTCTGCCCTGTTCGTTTTTTTTCTCTCTCTTTTGTTTTTTTTTTTCTTATTTTCCCTGTTTTTTTTATTTTCGGCTTGCATCTCTATGGTGTGTGCGCGAAGTACACAATTGTAATCTGGTGGGTCTTCTCTTTGTAGCGGGACTTGTTTGTTCTTTTGCTAGCTTAGCAATTTGTTTTGTTTTGGGATACTAGCATTTTAATATTGATATGGTTGGGGAGCTTCTTTTCTGCTCTTGTCTTTTTGGAGTTCCTATGTGCTTCCTTGTATTTGTAGGGATATGTTATTTGAGTTGTTGTGGAAATTTCCTCTTATATCTGTTGAGATCATGGATCACATAGCTATTCTGTGTTGATTGATTCTTCCCTTCTCTATATCCCTATGATGAGGAGGTTTGAGTTTGTATCTCTTCATATGTGTCCGAATATTTCTGGTGTTCACACTTGTGTATTATTAATTTTTCTATTCTTTCTTTGATGCTTTTTAGTTGCTCTGTGTTATCTTCCGATCTGACTACTTCTTTGTTTGCTTACCTCCATTCTACTTTTGACGTCTTCTTTCCTTCCATTCTCGATTGGATGGCAGTGTTCTCATTTCCTATTTTCATTTCAATCCTTGTAGTTTTATTTAGTATTTACATTTCTTTTGAGCTTATCCGTCTATTTTGTTACTCCTTATTCTTAGTTGGTGGCTTCTTTTTTCAGTTGTTCTATCTTCCTTTCGGAGTTTGTTTTTTTTCTCCCTCTAGCTTTTTTCTGGATTCTGTCATTCTGTTCCTTTAGTCTTTCTGACAGTTTGTTATTGTATCCATCTAGGTCCTTTTTGAGTTTTTCATTCTCTCTCCTTAGTTCTCTGGCTTCTTCTTTGTTTTCTTTAATTTCTCTGCATAGGTCTGCAATTATTCCTCTAAGATCTGTTTCTTGGGTCACCTCCAGGGGGATCCCATTGTAGCTATCTCCTACAGGGATGGGAGACCTTGGTGCAGAGTTATCCTACACCTTTCCCATGTTATCCCTTCACTGTGTCCCAGGCATAGGGGTTTACTTTTTTTTTTTTTTTTTGCCTGTATTCAGATGCCAATCACAAATGTCTTTTCACTATGTTGAAGGCTTGTTTTGCTTGCCTCCTTCCAATGTTTATTTTTCCCTCCTGTTTATGGAGTGTTGACTTGTCTAGTTTTCAGGCTTTCAATTTTGTTTATATATTGGATATTGGAAGTCTAAGCCACTTTTCCTTTCCTGTTCTAAGGGTTCTCCAAAAAAAAAAAAATCCACTTGGATGCTCTCTCCTCAATTCCAGTTGGGGGGGTAAATATTACTGACTTAGCCTTTGCCCCAGTACCTCTCTGGAGAGAGGTCCAGGCTCCTGTGCTTTAGGTGGTCTCAGCAAGACCCCAGCCTGAGCCCCCTGTACACAGACTCACAATGGCGCTGGGTGCCAGATGCAAGGGCACAGGGCAGCTCCGCACAGACAGCCACACCCTACAAGGGTTTCAGGTTTGGACCCAAGCAGGCCGGCTCATGGCTCCCCTGCTAGGAACTGGCAAATCAACTATCCAGCAGCCGAAGAAGAAATCTACACTAAGTTCTACCTCTCTGGAGTGAGGTCCAGGCTCCTGTGCTTCAGGTGGTCCCAGCAAGACCCCAGCCTGAACCCCCTGCACACAGACTCACAATGGCGCCAGGTGCCGGCTGCCGTGATTTTATTTTATTTTTTTATACAGGGTCTCCCTGTGGCCCCAGCTGGCCTGGAACTCACTCTGTAGACCAGGCTGGCCTTGAACTTACAGAGATCCACCTGCCTCTGCCTCCTGAGCACTGGGATCAAGGGTGAGTGCCACCACGCCCAGCTTAACAGTGTGTTTTTTTTTTTAATGCATGAGCCAGATCAGTGAGATGCTTGCTGCCAAGCATGAGAGCCTGAGTTCAATCCCCAGAATGCACATGGTGACAGGGGAGAACAAACTCCTGTTGTCCTCTGACATCCACATGTGCACCAACACACGCTTAAATAAATAATAAATAAATAAATATTTAAAATCTTAATTCATGAACCAAGAAGTTGTTCTCATAATTCTTACTACTATTCGGCGAAGTGCCCTGATTTGGCTTGTACAGTTTGAGTGGGCCCCTGAAAGGTTAGTCTGTTGGAAGTTTGATCCCTGGTAGGTGAAGTGAGATGTAGTGGAGCCTTTAAGAGGAGCTATGGGCGAGCAATGACTCAGTGGCTCAGAGCATTGGCTGCTCTTCCAGAGGACCTAGGTTTGGTTCTAATCACCCACACGGCAGTTAACGACTGCTCATAACTCCAGTTCAAGGGGATCTGATGCTCTCTTCTGGGCTCCATGGGCATTGAAAGACACAGGTGTACTTACATGCATACAGGCAAAACACTCATACACATAAATAATAATAGTAATAATAATGAAGAGGGACTATGAGGCCCTTAGGTCATCAAGGATTTCCCTCCTGAAGGACTGTGGGACTTGTCTCTGGCTTCCTGTTTGACAGGATGATCTGTTCCTGTCCTGGGCATCCTCACTGTCCATCATGGAGGCTCACAGTTGATATGAGCTGATGCCCAGGTCTGCACCACACAAGTTGGACTTTCAGCATCCAAAATAAAGCTAAATACACCTTTATCAAGTTAGTATTACTCTTGTATTTTATTATAAGAACAAAAATGGACTAACAGAATATTATCTCCCCATTCACAGCTTTGAAGCAGCTCCCCAGCAGCTGAGTCTCCTGCTGTACTACCCCCAATGGAGCCCTTTCCCTGGTCCCTCAGTTTATTCCCACACACTAGGATGCAGCTGACCATGCTGCCCAGCAGCAAGGCAATGGAAGGGTTCCTAGGCTGGAACCCAGAACCTCCCTCATTTCTCTCTGAACCTGAACAGTTACTCTGTGCCTCAGTTTCCTCATCTGAAAAGAGACAGTTTATCTCTGCATAATTAACTACTGTCAGGGCAGTCACCTAGGCTGCTATGAGAATTCTGTGAGGCACTGTGCATGCTACCCCAAACTGCACCTGACAAATGTAAGAATGAACTGGGTCTTGTTATTTAAGACAGAAGGCTCACAGCTGGAGCACATGCCTGCTTCCCACCTGCCACAGAGACATGGCTCCATCAGGGCCATGAGACTGGAGTGAAATTCCGATCTGACTCCTACCAGGGCTGCTTTATGGAACTGCAACTGCCCTGGCCCATGGGGTCGTCAATGCAGACCTGGGGAGGGGATGAAAGAATGGGGGGCAGAGTCACAAAGAATGAGAACAAGACAATGTTCTGATCAAGCTCCATAGTCTTTATTAGGTGCTGGGTTTATAAAGACAAGCGAGCGGGAATTTTGTGGCAGGAGATGGGTCGGCACAGTTCAGCGGGAGGGAGAGGGTGCATCTGGAGAAGTACCAGATGCTCTTAGTTCCTGGTACTGTGACCCCAATGCTTGTTGAACTCATAAATTTATGAGATAAGCAAGCTGCACTCACAAATTCCTGAGGTAAGCAAGCTGCACTCATAAATTTCTGAGATAAGCAAGCTGCACTCACAAATTCCTGAGATAAGCAAGCTAGTAATTTTCTGTGAGCATGTATGTCTGACAGCTTTGGCTCCTGGCATCTCCTCCCTTTCTATAATTTAAATGAGGTGGGTGAGTGAGAGAGGACCTCTTTTGTAGAAGAAAGAGGACATTAACCAGAGGGGTGAAGTATTGACCTGATTCCTCCCGTGGGATAAATACTGATTTTCCTGCAATTTATATGGCTCTTGATGTCTTTTGGGGGAGGAGAGGCAGAGCCTTTATCCTTTTTGTGGAGAAGGCTTATGACAAGTGCCTTAAAGACTGACATCAACCACCATGCAAATCAGGTTTGCTTCACGAGGGACTCAGAGGCGTAGGGTCCTCCCCCTGAATTGCTCAGCCTTTCACCCCTTGCCAGTGCCCATGCCCTGCCAAGGCTGGTGTGCATAAATCTGAGTTTTATGCAGCTCCTAAAGGAGGCATATTGTTCTCAGGCTCAGCCAAACGTCTATCAACCAAATCAAGTCTGTGGTAATGTACTTGTATGGGTTTTGATGCCAGGAGTCAATTTGTTGTTTTATAAATCATGTGAGTCTGTTGAATGCCCAGGGCCCGAATGATACTGTGATGGTTAATCCTGGGTGTCAACTTGACTGGACTAAGGAACAAATAAGAGAAAAGGGTCTTCTGATTGGACCACCTCAACCCGGATGGCCCACCCCAAATGTAGGTGTTACCTTCTGCCGGCAGGCAGTATTTAAGGCCACGGCAGCGGGAGCTGGTCACTTTTTTTCCTCCTGCGGCTTGCTTCTCTCATCTGGTGAGTTTGTCTTGCTGCGGTGATCAACCTTTCGGATCCCAGCGTGTACTGAGACTGGCAGATCTCCTGGAATCCATTCGGGCCTTCAGAACTAGACTGGGACTCCTGAGACATCCAGCCTTGCGGACTGAGCAGTTCCCTGGATTCCCGGCCTCTCCAGTT
>VZQC01011410.1:1396901-1415242 GCA_009823505.1 Rhizomys pruinosus | reverse complement strand
ATGCTTTGCTATTGCACATGAGATACTTATAACATGTTAGGTGGAATTATGACCCTGCCATCGTTTGCAATTGACATTTAAGCAGAGGCTATTTATTGGGTGTCAAGTTGACAAGGGGTGGACTTGTGATGGTTAATCCTGGGTGTCAACTTGACTGGACTAAGGAACAAATAAGAGAAAAGGGTCTTCTGATTGGACCACCTCAACCTGGATGGCCCACCCCAAATGTGGGTGTTACCTTCTGCTGGCAGGCAGTATTTAAGGCCACGGCAGCGGGAGCTGGTCACTTTTTTTCCTCCTGCGGCTTGCTTCTCTCATCTGGTGAGTTTGTCTTGCTGCGGTGATCAACCTTTCGGATCCCAGCGTGTACTGAGACTGGCAGATCTCCTGGAATCCATTCGGGCCTTCAGAACTAGACTGGGACTCCTGAGACAACCAGCCTTGTGGACTGAGCAGTTCCCTGGATTCCCGGCCTCTCCAGTTCGGTGCTACTGTTGAGCTCTGTCACGTGAGCAAATCAATAAATTGTATATAGTTATATATATTCATCCTGTTGCTTCTGTTTCTTTAGAGAACCCTGACTAATACAGATACTAATAACAGAAATCCTAGAAGTGGCCGTAGGATTGCTGGGAATACTGTAGAAACCCAGGGGGAAATAGAAAACCAACTCTGGAACCAACCTTGATTGGTGTTTGCTCGGCAGACATCCAAGTCGTATCGGATGTCATCTAGGTTCTTAGTGATGATTCCTGTATGGTCTGCATAGAAGCATCATTCCTCTCCCAGTTTTTTACAAATTCCCCATAGTTAATAAGTTCCATAGTTAATAAGTCTAGCCCCCTTCTGTTTTGGAGGACTAACTCAGCTAGGGAGTCCACAGATTTTTTTTTCATTTTCATTTATTTCTGTATGTGTATGAATGTACTGTCTGTATGCAGGTCTGTGCACCCGTGCCGTGCAATGCCGCGGAGGTCAGAAGAGGGTTTTGGATTCCCCTGGAACTGGAGTTCTCCTGGAATTGGAGTTTCAGACGGTTCTCGGCCGCCATGTGGGTGCTGGGGATCGAACCCGGGTCCTCTGTAAGAGCGGTCAGTGCTCTTAACCGTTAGGCCATCTCTCCAGCCCCAGGAATCCATAGATTTTTTTTCACATGTCTAATGGCAACCTTGACTCTGTCTAGGTTAACATCTATTTGTGCTCTGAGTTCCTTGTATTTAGTGTCGAGGAGCACTAGGGATGTCCCTCCCATGCTAGTACCAGCTACTCCGAGCCCCAAGAGAGAGGTGAGGGCAACCACCGTGAAGACCTCTCTCTTTATTCGGGGGCCTTTTCTTGCAATTATTTCATTTAGCTGGTGGTAGAGGATCTGGGGGAAAATTGTTACCAGGGCACAGCTGTCATTGGTCAAACTAAGGGCCTCCACGTTGATACATGGCAGAAGCCCAGTTTCCTTACATAACCAATATGCTCCTGTGGGGGGTATAAGCCATCTGCTCCCTCTGACACTCCTGTTACAGCTGTCCTTTAGCAGGATTCCCGTGCAGGGATAGTAAGGGTAAGTCCTTTGTTTTTAAGTTCCTGTCTTTTTGGGGAAAACCTTGGTCCCCATTGGCATTCTTTAGGGTTGGTATTATTGGTATAGTTAAAATCTCCGACAAGCCCCAGGGCATCACAGTAGGGGGGAGCGGGGGTGGGGGCAGGAAGGCACAACCAACACGCGTTTTCCAGCATCTCTGGTCTGGAGGCATTAAATACCTGGTAAGCGATTCGAACTGCGTCTATCCAGTCTGTATCCTCTGGCTTTTTTCTTTTGTGCTGTTGCTTGTTTTGTTTTGGGGGTTTATGTGTGGCAGCGTTAGGGGCTGCTGTATGTGTGGTAGCGTTAGGGGCTGGTGTCATTATGGACCTGGAGGTCGGTGGTCGTGTCTTCAGTGGAGGGGGTGGGGGGTACCTCTGGTCCCACTGTTACAATAATAGCTTCCACCTTTCTAGTGAGAGAGAATAGGACCCCGAAGTCATCACCCTGTTTATATAGCCTCAACCCCCAGTTGTATCCAGCCTCCATTGTGTGTATTTTTCCCTTCCTTTGTGGAGCTTATTATAAGTGGATTACATTGGAACTTGCTACATTGTTGGATAGGTACCAGGGTTCCCCTTTTCACCTCGAGTGGTCCCCTTGTTTTTATCCAGTACCCCGTCCCTGTCATTTCACAGTCCCAGTTTTTACAATAGAAGTCTTCCATGCCCCCACAACTGTCAATCTGTCCTTTGGTGCGATTGCTCCCAGGGCATGCATAGAAGGCCATCTTAGAGACTGCCCTTCTAGGGCCAGGGGGCACTGACCAATCCTCGCAGAGGTCCCATGAAGAGCTCCCAAGTGCGAGGTGGCAGAAATCGATGTGGAGGGTCGGGTAGCGTCCGAAATTGTTCCCTTCATGGTGGTGTTGTTGACAACGCACCCCGTGTTGAGGTTAGTCACCATCCATGTGATTGTGACTGGTTGATGGGGGTTGGGTGACTCCATCTGAGTTGGCCTTGGTACTGTCGCCAGGAGGAGAAGGAGGATTGGCAGGGAGTGGCCCATTTTGGATTGGAATGGAACTTATACGGAAGAGAGAGGGATTCTCAGGGTTTTTCTTTTTCCCTGGAGATTATATGGTTAATAGACTGTCTTAGATGTGTCTGTTTGCTTTACCAATCTTTCAGGGAACCATCTGGCTCCTTTTTCTTTGGTGTCATAAATACATACTGAGCCTCGACCCCAGATGAGAATGGGGTCTGGGCCATTCCATTTTGAATTTAAGGGATCTTTCCACATAATGGTGGCATAATCCTTATTTGTTTCAGGATGCCAAAGGCGATCAGCAGCAAATTTTCCATGGTCATCCAGGTTGAGGAAATTGAGAACAAACAATGCATGGTGCAAGACATTTTTTGGTGACCCCTTTAAGGGATACAATGTTCCCTTATCCAATTTGTGAAAGGTGTTTTTGAGTGTTTGATGGGCACGTTCCACAATTCCTTGTCCTTGAGTATTATAAGGAATGCCAGTGATGTGTTTTATTTGTAGTTTTTTACAGAAGGTTTGAAAGTTTTGTCCGATGTACCCAGGGCCATTATCTGTTTTGATAATTTTTGGCTTACCCATAACTGAAAGGCAATTTAACACGTGGGCTATTACATTCTGTGAAGATTCTCCAGCATGTAGGCTGGCAAAAATGAATCCACTAAAGGTGTCTACAGTTACATGGAGATATTTAAGTGTGCCAAATTTTGGGATGTGGGTGACATCCATCTGCCAGACTTCATTGGGAATGAGGCCTCGGGGGTTGACTCCTAGGTGAGGAATAGGTAGAAGAGTGACACAAGCAGGGCACTGTTTGACAATTTGCAGGGCCTGTTCCTGCGTGATTTTATAAAGTTGTCGTAGTGTTTGGGCATTAAGGTGATGTAGGGCGTGACCATCTCAGGCCTGGCCGATGGGGTCTAACTCTACGGAGAGGATTAGGCACATAGAGGCATTGGTGCTAGCATTTCCTGTGGATAAAGGGCCAGGGAGGTCGGAGTGAGCACGGAGATGTCCAAAAAAAAGGGGCAACATCTGGAGGTGACTAGTTTTTGAAGCTGTACAAAGAGGGGAATGTCGTGGGTGGAGGGCTTAATGAAAGGGACTGTTTCAAGAAGCGGGACATATTGGGCTATATAAGAGCTATCAGTATATAAATCGAAAGGGCTGTCAGTCAATTTTTGGAAAAAATTGAACTACCGTGTAAAGTTCTACAAGTTGTGCAGACTTGTAAGGAGATTGGACAGTAAAGGTTTGATCATCAGTTACCATAGCGGCAATCCCATTAGAGGAGCCGTCCATCTGTGAATACTAAGTTTGTGTTTTGTATTGGTTGGCGTGATGTGTTTTGGGGGAAGATAAAAGGATGACTTTTGGCAAATTGGAGTAGTTTATCTGTGGGATAATGATTGTAAATTATCCCGGAAAAGGATAAGCGGCTGTATTAGTGACTTTTCTGTTGCTGTGACAAAACACTATGACCAAAGGAACTTATAAAGGAAGAGTTTATTTGAGCTTAAGATTGATGGTTCCAGGGAATTAGAGTCCATTGTGGCGGGAGGCATGGCAGCTGGATCTGGAGCAGCAAGCCAAGGGTTACATCTCACAAAGAGCACAGGAAGCAGAGAGAGAGAGCAACTGGAGACCACAAGGCTTGTTAAACTCACTAAGCCTGCCCCCCAATAATTTACTTCATCTAGCACGGCCACACTTTCTAAGACCTCCAAAAACAGTGCCACCAACTGGAGACAAATGTCTGAATACTTACAGCCTATGGGGGACACTCATTCAAACCACCACATTCCACTCCCTGGCCCCCATAAGCTCCTGACCATATAAAATGCAAAATGCATTTAGTCCAATCTTAAAAGTCCCCATAGTCTTTACCAGTTTCAATGCCATTCAAAAATCTACAGTCCAAAGTCTCTTCTGAGATTCAGGTCAATCTCCTAACTGTAAGCTCCTGTAAAATCAAAAGGCAAATTACAAACTCCCAATGTACAGTGGAACTGAATACACATTCACATTCCAAAAGGGAGGAAGAGAGGCATAGTGAGGAAATACTGGACCAAAACAAGACCGAAAACCAGCAGGGCAAACACCAAGTCCAGTAGGTCCATGTGCAACTTCTGGGACTTGGCTTCCAAAGGGCTTAGATGGCTCAACTCTTCCAGCTTTGCTTGCAACATACATCTCTTTCTTAGGCTGGTACCACTCCCTGTATGTAGCTCTTCTTGGCAAATATCTCACAAGTCTGGCATCTTGAATGTCTTCTTGGGGTCTCCGCTGCCAACCAGACTTCACATTCACAGCTTCACGCAATGACCTATCAGGGTCATTTATTCAGGGACGCCCCTGCAGCATTCTGCCTGACCTTGGCAGCTCTCTGAAACCGTGGAAGAAGAACTGATGACCTCTTCACTCTTGCAAACTTCATGCTTCTAAAGCCAGCACCACGTGAATGAAATTGCCAAATCTGGCTGCAAGTTCGGGATAGAATCTCTCCTACTTTAACCACATTTGCAATTTTTCTCTGCCCTGGACTTGTTGGAGTAGAAAACACTTCAGTATTTTCCTTTCAAAAGCTGGAGAATTAGCTGGTTGTGGTCTTGCCCGGAAGGTACTGATTCTTTTGTTTACTTGTAAATCTCGAGGCCTCTCCTTAATCACTTTGGTCTCCTTATGAAAGGGAGCCTCTCCTTCACATGCCTTGGCCACATCTTTAATCTTCCTAGTGCAATTATCAGACCCAAACTGTACATTCTGCATTTCCTTCTGCCCCATTTGCTCTTTTCCACTGTAGATCTGTATAATATTCACCATTAAAAGCCACACCACCATTTCTACATTAGGCTGTCTTGAAATATCCTCGGCCAAAGACATTAGTCCATTGCTTTTCAACTTAGCATCAGGCAAGCATCTGGGCTGTGGGCAAACTGCTGCCAGATTCTTTATCAAAATATCCCGGTTGCTACCTAAGTCTTTATTTTCCTCTGGAATTACATTTTTTTGCAGCCATGCTTTCTTCCAGGCTTCTACTAAAATGGTCCCTTAAGTTCTGCTTACAGTAGTCAATAGCTTTTCTAGCCCAAAGTTCCAAGGTCTTCCACATTTCTCCAAACATCCACATGGTCAGGTTCTTCACAGCCAAAGGCCCACTCTCTGGTACCAAATAACTGTATTAGTCACTTTTCTGTTGCTGTGACAAAACACCATGACCAAAGGAACTTATAAAGGAAGAGTTTATTTGAGCTTACGATTGACGGTTCCAGGGAATTAGAGTCCATTGTGGCGGGAGACATGGCAGCTGGATCTGGAGCAACAAGCCAAGGGTCACATCTCGCAAAGAGCACAGGAAGCAGAGAGAGAGAAGCTGGAGACCACGAGGCTTGTTCAACTCTCTAAGCCTGCCCCCAATAATGTACTTCCTCTAGCACGGCCACACCTTCTAAGACCTCCAAAAACAGTGCCACCAACTGGAGACAAATGTCTGAATACTTACAGCCTATGGGGGACACTCATTCAAACCACCACACAGGCTGTAGGCCATTCATCAGTGTTTTGCATAAACCAATGTAATTAATCCTTAGAATAGGGGAGTATTATTCTGTCTGGGTCTTTGCCAAAATATTGTCGGCTTTGATCTCGACCCAGAGAAATTAATTTAGTGACTAGAACGGCATAGGTTTCCAGTATTTTGGAAGGGGATGCAGGGAGATGTATCCATAGGAGTGGGCCCTGCTGCCAAAAGATTCCTGTAGGAGTGTGTGAAGTAGCACATACAACGAAGAAGAGAGGATCCTTGTAGGATACAAAGTTGACCCCTTGATTTTGAATGGACATTTCAATGATGTGTAAAGCTTTAATGGCTGCAGGTGTTAAGGAACAGTGGGAAGAGGGGTCAGTGTCCCCTTTTAAAATGTCAAAGAGAGGCTTAATTTCTCTGGTTGTGAGTTTAAGATATGGCCTTATCCAATTAATATCTCCTAAAAGTTTTTTGAAGTCATTTAAGGTTTTTAGGCGACTAGTCTTTAGTTGGATTTTTTGTGTGATGATTTTTTGGTGGTGGAGTTCAAATCCTATGTAGAAATAAGGGTCTTTTTTTTTTTTTTTTTTTTGGTCTTTTAGAGACAGGGTCTCCTTGTAGCAGCCCCAGCTGTCCTGGAACTCGCTCTGTAGACCAGGCTGGCCTTGAACTCACAAAGATCCGCCTGCCTCTGCCTCCCAAGTGCTAGGATTAAAGGTGTGCACCACCATGCCCGGCGAAATAAGGGTCTTTTAAATGAACTATTTTGGGGGCTATTTGGAGACCATTATTAGTCATTTTTGGGGAGATTTCTTGGCAATAAAGAAGTAACTGGGGAACCATCAGCTCCTGCTAGGAGGATATCATCCATATAATGGATAATATAGATGGAAGGCCTGTGTTTTCTAAAGAGATCAATGATTTGGGCAACAAATTTTTGACAAAGGGTGGGACTATTGGCCATTCCTTGGGGAAGAACCTTCCAATGAAAGCGGGGCATAGGCCCTTTAAAATTTGTTACTGGCAGGCTAAACGCAAGCAGACTCTGTCTTCTGGATAGAGGGGGATAGTAAAAAGCAATCCTTGAGGTCTATAACTATTTTATAGTAGTTGGAAGGAATGGAGACAGGGGTGGGTAGCCCAGGCTGTAGGGCCCCCATAGTAATCATAGTTTTGTTGATTTCTCGGAGGTCCTGTAACAGTCTCCAGTTGCCAGATTTCTTTTTTGTGATGAAAATAGGAGTGTTCCAAGGAGATGTGGTAAGTTCAATATGGCCAGCAGCAAGCTGTTCCTGTAATAAAGCTGTGGCTGTGGCTAACTTTTCTGTGATTAATGGCCATTGATCAACCCATACAGGTTTGTCAGATTTCCAAGTAATTTTCTCTGCATGGGGTACAGGAATGTCAATAGCCATTAAGGTAAATTTTTCATGCTGAGACCTAGGCGATCAGAGTTCTTAGTTAGTACGATGGGCTCTTTTATCCCCTGTGAGCGTTTTCCTAATCCCTGTCTGGGGTGAAAGCCCTGCCTCATCATTAGCTGGGTGACAATTTCATTTGGGCTACACATAATGAGATTTAGTTGGGCAAGAATGTCCCTGCCCCAAAGGTTGATAGGTAAGGCCAGGTACAACGTATGGTTGAACAGTACCTGAATTACCCTCCTCTTCATCTGTCCATGTGAGGACCTTGGAACTTTGTTGAGGGTTGGAGGTTTGTCCAACACCTTTAAGGTGAGTTAAGGTAGCTGTAAGGGGCCAGGAAAGAGGCCAATGCCTGTCAGAAATTACTGTGGCATCAGCTCTGGTGTCTACAAGGCCTTCAAAAATTTTTCCTTCTAGTTTTAATTTTAAAAGGGGACGGTCTTGTGTATTTTTTTGAACCCAATAGGTATCTGAGGAGCCAAAGTTGTCAGTATCTCTGGATTGTTTGAAAATTTTTTAATTAGGGTGAGTAAGGGATATTAGTAGGAGTTCAGCAATTCTCTGTCCAGGTTTTATGGTTACAGGGCCAAGGGGGGAGGATGCTAGGATCTTTATTTTCCCTGTGTAATCATTATCAATAACTCCAGGGAATACATTTAGGCCTTGGATTGTTAGGCTGGCACAACCAAGGAGCAGTCCAAAGGTGTTAGGGGGTAGGGGGCCACAAACCTCCATCTCTAGGATTTGAATCCCCATTTCAGGTGTTAATATTGTTGTGGTGGAGGAACAGAGGTCCAGTCCTGCACTGCCGGTGGTAACTCGGGAGAGATTGGCAATGTTGGAGCCTGAGGGTCCGACATTTGGGGGACAAACCTGATAGCCCCAGGGGTTTGTCTCATTTTTGGGGCCGGGGGCTGGCCCCTCTGGAAGTTTCCTTGTTTTTAGGGTAGGGTATTGCCCTGGGCGTCCATTTTGGAGTGGCATTCTGAGGCCCAATGTTTTCCTTTTTTACATCGAGGGCATAAGGAGGGAGGGAGTGGGCATTTGGCCTTCAGGGTGATGCAATCCCTGGAAAAATGTCCCAGTTGTTTACAATTAAAACAAGTCTTAGGGCAGTCAGCCAGAGTGAAATATTTGAGAGCCGCCCCTATTGCCATTCCAATGCAATGAGCTGAGCCAATACCTACGCAAAGCCGAATGTAGCCAGATATATCTTTAGAACTACAGTGGGGACGAATTATAGCTTGGCAGGCAGGGTTCACGTTTTCAAAAGCAAGGTGTTTAATGAATTCACTTTCATTCTCGCTTTGTCTGATGAGCCTTTCAGACACTTCTGTGAGTCGGCTAATAAAATTACTATATGGCTCATTGGGGCCTTGTCGAATCTTGGCCAAAGAGGTGGTTGCTGATCCTTTAGGAGGGAGCCACTTCCAAGCTTTGATACCTGCGTTTGGATTTGGACCAGGAGGCCAGGAGGAAACTTAGCCTGTTTTTCATTGGTATCGTAAGGGCTCTGACCCAGAAGTTTTGCCTTAACCCCGGTTTTAGTAGTTTTACTTTTAGTGTTATGGGCTGCAATTTCTCTGCAGTTTTCTTCGAAATCAGTTTTCCAAAGGATGTAGTCACCACCCAGCAAGGCAGCACGGGCTAAGAGATACCAATCATTAGGCGTAAGCCATTGATCACTCAGGGTTTCAATTATAGATAAAGTGAACGGCGTTACCGGGCCATAAAGTGTAACTGCAGCTTTTAATTCTTTTATATGTTTAAAGCTGAGGCAGCAGTATCGTTGGCCTGAAACTAGAGTTGTTTCTTTGCTTTCCTCATTTGGGGCCTCATCCTGATCCTCATTGTCCAAGGCTTCCTCACTCAAATTTTCCCCTTCCTCTTCAGATTCATTTGCCTCACTAGAAGTGGGGGCGGCCTTGCTTCTAGTAATGGGAAAAGCATGTATAATGTTTTTGGCTTTTTCTTGGATCCTGGTTTGGGTGTGATGGGAACCAAGGGAGAGTTAGTTAGTTCTAGATCCAATGCCCTTAATTCTTTTATTAAGTTTAGGTGTTGTTTTTTTATTTGGAGTAAATTTTCAAGTGAGGCAACCTCTTGACTAAGTTTTACTTTGGCATTTTCTGTAATATCAGAGTCAAAGGCGGGAGCACAAAATGGGGGAGCTATAAAATATGGGGGTGGTCTGTTCTGGGAGGATAGCAAAGGTGGCCAGTCAGGATTTTTATTTTTGGCTGCTTCCTCCTCAAGGGGATGAGCTTCCTCTGGGGAAAGAAAATCATCAGGTGGGCCTTCTTTAGACTGGAAATTTTTTAGAGAGGGGCATATATTTGAGACAGGGGTGTCTGGCTTAGGGAGGTTGGGGAGGGGGTTTGCCGGAGGCACAGTTGCCGGGGCAGGCTCTTCTAGATCTGGCATGGGAATGGAAATAGAATCACAAACTGAGGGAGGCCGAGACTGTTCTTTTAGGACCTTTTCTCCCTCTTTAACTACTTCTTGGAGGTCTGCCCATTTGTTTGAAACCTTGAGGATATCATGAATTAAATTCCAATAGGAAAAGGCCTGAACAGGGACCTTTTCTGGACCAAAGGTTTTATAGAAATCTTGTAGGCAGTCACCGATTAGAGTCCATCTTTTTTCATCAATGGTTCCCTCTCAAGGGAACCAAGGGCAAACATCAGAAATGAAAGCAAAGAATTTCTTAAGATCCTTTTTCTTAACTCTAATTCCTTGTGTCTTGAGGGACTCCTTGAGACCCTTTAAAAACAAATCATGTTTGTCTAATGTCTGTCCCATTTTTGCAACGCTATTTCCTACCTTTATGTATCAGTCTCACAGGCGGGCGACTCTGTGGCGATCTCTGTGCGGACCACTCTTCACGAAGAAAAGTGCAGTGATCCAGATATGATGAGGCCTCTTTCTTCATAGCAACGTTCAATCAAATCCCTGTTCCTTGAAGGCCACGTTGGGTGCCACTGTGCCTCAGCCTGCAGGGTCATCAATGCAGACCTGAGGAGGGGACGAAAGAATGGGGCACAGAGGACACAAATAATGAGAGCAAGACAATGTTCTGATCAAGCTCCATAGTCTTTATTAGGTGCCGGGTTTATAAAGACAAGCGAGCGGGAATTTTGTGGCAGGAGATGGGTCAACACAGTTTGGCAGGAGGGAGAGGTTGCATCTGGAGAAGTACCAGATACTCTTAGTTCCTTGTACTGTGACCCCAATGCTTGTTGCACTCATAAATTTCTGAGATAAGCAAGCTGCACTCACATATTCCTGAGATAAGCAAGCTAGTAATTTTCTGTGAGCATGTATGTCTGACAGCTTTGGCTCCTGGTATGCAACAAGTGCTGGAGGCCTTCCAGGGAATGGCCGACCTTCTCCACTGGGCTCAGCAGTTTCCAGAGTCTGGATGTCCTGGCATCATGTCCTGGGTTCCCTCTCACAGGGGCCAATGCAACACTGAGGGTTCTGGGCTGCAGATTGAAGGAGACTACCTTCTGAACAAGAAAGCACTCCCACTGCTTGAGAAAGACCACAGCAGTGGGGGCACATGAGGAGCTTCTTCTATAGGGGTGCTCTTCCATAAGGGTGCCCCCAGGAATGGGGAGGCAGGCTCTGCTTTAGCATGTTGCAGAAAATCATGATTCTGTTGGCTGCTGAGTACCCCCTCAGCCCAAAACGGAGCTCTGAGGCCCTCTTAGCCTACTGGGATGTCTCCACTGCCTGTGCAGGAGCACTTACCTCAGCTGGGCCTCTTGGGAACACTTCCTGAACCACCTTGGGCTATAACAGCACACCTATCTGTCAGGGCACAAGACCTCTGCGTGTGGCCATTCTGCCTTTTCGAAATTTTCCTCTTCTGTTCTGAAGAAAGTTAAACCTGCTTTCTGCCTAGGGCCAACTCTGATGTGGTCTGCCTGACCCTGTCCCCTGGTGCCTGTGTGCTCCTTCTGGCTTGGGATATGTCACTCATCAGACTGGATGGCAAGGGCCTTTGTCTCTCCTGGAAATGAGTGGTCTTATATTTCTGTTCATACTTTTAAGTTTTTGTTATTTTTATTTTATGTGTATAAGAGTTTTGTCATTCAAGGCCAGCCTGGGGTTGAGGCCAACCTGGTCTACAAAGTGAGTTCCTGGACATCTGGGGCTACAGGGAGACCCTGTCTTGAAAAACCAAAAAAAAGCCAGGTGTGGTGGCGCACGCCTTTAATCCTAGCACTTGGGAGGCAGAGGCAGATGGATCTTTGTGAGTTCAAGGCCAGCCTGGTCTACAGAGTGAGTTCCGGGACAGCTGGGACTACAGGGAGACCCTATCTCAAAAAGAACAAAAAAAAAAAAAAAAGCAAAGAAAGAGTTTTGTCTTCGTATTTGTAAGTGCACCCATGTCATGCAATGCCCATGAAGGCCAGAAGATGGCATACCCCTAAAGTGGAATTTAGGATTTTTGTTAACTACCATGTGGGTGTTGGGAACTGAACCCCAGTCTTGTGAAATAGAAGCTAGTGCTCTTAACTCGTGAGCTCTCTCTCCAACCCTTGTTTACAATGTTTAAATTATACGAGTGATATGTGTTCTTCTGAAATATCCTAATGAGTTAGGAAATGATTCAGTTGGTAAAATATTTGCTGTATCATCATGACCACATGACTTTAATCCCTAGGCCCATGTGCAAAAATCTGGGGGGGGGTGTCATTTGCTTATACCAGTGCTGAGGAAAGTGAGATATGGGGACCCCTGGGATTTCCTGGTCCAATAGGCAAGACTAATCAACCAGATTAGTTCAGTGAGAGACCCAGCAATCAAGAAAGACACCCAGGGGCTGCCCTCTGGCCTAAACACACACACATACACACACACACACACACAAATAAATAAATAAATAAATAAATAAATAAATAAAATCTATTTAAAAGAGGCATGAATAATCAAAGTTGAAAACCAGATTTCCACCCAATTTCACTTCCTTCCTCAGAGGCAACCTTCCTAAGAGCTCGCTGGCCATCCTGCAAGAACACCTCATGAGTGCTGCTATCGCTACCATATTCAAATGGCGTTTTGAATAACATAAACAGAGCAACTTCATTATTCCAACTTAATGTAGGATTTGATCTCACACATAAGGCACACTCTTTTAACCTTAGCAAAGCCTTCTGCAGATTGGCTGTAGTACGATTTATTTGACCAGTTTTCCTTTTGCAGACATCATGGTTACTTTTTACTTCTTTCCTGTTATGAAGAAAAGATAAGATAACTTTCTTGAGTAAGGAATTTCATGTAAATGTGCAGGAATTTCTGTGATGCAGGTGCCAGGACAGGACTTGCTCTGTCTGGGTTTACAAAGCCTCCCATAGACTCTAATTCTCTGTACCCATCAGTTCTCTGTATTAAGTATTATTTCTCTGTTGCTCAGTCTCTGTCTCTTTCTGTCTCTCTGCCCACAACTGTTACAATTCTGTCCTAAAAAATCATCAATCCCCCCTGTTATCACAGCAAGTCTAGCCTTTTTGTGGTTGTTGTTGTTGTTGTTGTTGTTGTTTGTGATGAGGTCTCCCTGTAACCCCAGCTGTCCTGCAACTAACTGTGTAGACTAGTACAGCCTCCTTGATCTCAGAGACCCACCTGCCTCTTCCTCCTTAGTCCTGGCACTAAAGATGTGCACTGCCACACCTGACGAAGTCTTGCCTTTCTTAAAATATCATCCCTATTGGGCTGGGCATGGTGGTACACACCTTTAATTCTAGCACTTGGGAGGCAGAGGCAGGCAGATCTTTGTGAGTTCAAGGCCAGCCTGGTCTACATGGTGAGTTCCAGGACAGCCGGAGATACAGGGAGACCCTGTCTCAAAAAAGAACAAATATATATATATATATATATATATATATATATATATATATATGTCATCCCTACCCCAGAGTTAAGAAAGAGCTAGGTCATCGCTGTCCTCCCAGTTGTCCTCGCCGTCCCCAGCAGGTCTAGCTCTTCCTAAGACTGTCCCTGCTGATGGCTGCCTTCTCGCTGTCCTCAGATGGCCTCTTCTGCCTGTGTACACTGACACCCTTTCGTCTCCTCACAGGAGGGTGGCCTGAGGACCGTTGGATTGCAGCCCAGGCTTAAGGTCTCACTTCATCTTTTTTTTTTTTTATCTTAATGACCTCTTTCAAGGACCTGTCTGCACACAGAGTCACACTAGGGGTTGGAACTTCATCATAAGAATTCAAAGGGGGCCTGGCATGGTGGTGCCAACTCCCCTGTGGTCTGCCGCCTTCCCCTTTCCAGTCTTCATCCAGACTCGGTCTACTCTGTTGGAAGTTTCAGGTCTCTCTGGCATCCAGTCTGGGAGCTTCTGGGATAAAAGGAAAACCAGGGATTTTGGTACATTGTCATGTCTGAAGTGCTGAGGCCTCCTCTATCTTCTTCTTCCAAGTACCCAGAATCTTTTATCATTGCCTGGCAAATTACTTCCAAGGCATTCACTTACTTTTGTTCTGCTTTTTGAGATAGGTTTCACTGTACAGTCCAGGCAGACTATGAACTGATCCTCCAGCCTCAGCCTACCAAATATTGAGACTACTACTGTGAGGGCCACCATACTTGGTACGCTGGTTAGTTTGAAATATCAACTTGCCACAGTCTAGAATGATATGAAAAGATAATCTCAATTGAGTAACTACCTAGGTCTGATTGGCCTGTGTGCCCTTGGAGGGGAACAACCATCTTGATTGTTCATTGATGTAGGTCCCACTGTCAGCCCTGCCCTTCCCTAGGTGGGTGTCCTGAACTCATATGGAAGCTAGCAGAGCATAAACCTGCCTTCCAGCCAGCAAGCAACATCCTCCATGCTTCCTGCTTTGGCTGTGAAGTGAGTGCCTTGGTCAGAGGTAGTGCAGTGTTGGCATGGCAAGTGGGCCTGCCTCCACATTCTTACGTTGACTTCCCTCAATGATGGGCTGTGACCTGGAATTGTAAACCAAATAAACCCTTTCTTCCCCAAAGGTGCTTTTGGTAAGGGGATTTGTCACAGCATCAGAAATGAAAATAAAACACTAAGCTTATACTTCTTCTGTAACTGGAAGTGCTGTTTAAAATTCTGCAAGTGGAGGGCTGGAGAGAGAGGGCTCAGCAGTTAGGCACACTGGCTGCTCTTGCAGAGGACCTGGGTCCACTTCCCAGTACCCACATGTTAGCTCAAAACTTACTGTTTTTCAAAAAGATTTTGCAAGTGGTAATGAAGCAGCCGTTTACATTTCCTGAGCAGTTTCTGAGTGAACGCTATGGTATATGGAGAGTGAACGAGTGCATGAACAGGATGGTTTTCATTCTTGAATTTCAGAATCCTTCAAGCCTTCACAGGACACAAACCCATTTTTCTAAATTCTAGGATAAATACCTCTCAGCTGTAAGCAACATCTTTGTGAGAAGAAGTTATGTTGAACTAAGAACCTGAAGGTGAAAAGTTGCTATTTTCCAAAAATCATTGACATTATTATCAACCATAACCCCATCCAGACATCCAGTCCTTCACCTTCCCTTCTTCCAGTCCACCTATGCAGCTGTCTGTCCATCTGTCTGTCTGTAGCTCATCAATTTAGGGAAAGTTCTTTTCTGTTCTTTGAAAGGAAGGGCATTCCCTGCTATCCTGACATTCTTTTTTTTTTTTTTTTTTTTGGTCTTTTTGAGACAGGGTCTCCCTGTAGCCCCAGCTCTCCTGGAACTCACTCTGTAGACCAGGCTGGCATTGAACTTACAAAGATCCGCCTGCCTCTGCCTCCCGAGTGCTAGGATTAAAGGCATGCGCCACCACGCCCGGCTATCCTGACATTCTTGGCACAATAGACCAGGACTGGACAACTCCCTTAGCTGGACCCCGCTTCTCCCCCCCTGCCCAGAGGGAATGCAGGACTTCACACAGAACTGATGGAACTTCATAACTCTCACTCTTAATGACTGGATTAAATGACAGAAAGCCAGCATTATACATACGTGAATGTCCAGATTTCTACTAAATTTCCTTCTCTCTCATTCCCTTTCCTCTGTAAATATTATGATGAGTTTCAGACGTGGCTCTTAAAATGAAAACATCTTAATGAGGCAGTAAATAACTCCACAGTGAGTGACCAGACAGCCTGGTGTGGGTTCCACAAAGGATCACACCAGCTAGGTTCTGTTTTCCTAAGCCTGAATTCTACTCCCCAAAGGACACCTCATTTTCATGTTCAAGACACTGACTGCATAAGGGATTCATTAAGAATTGGACTTTGGTGGGACAGCTTTGATTTGACACTTTTGAAATATGATCCAGGTCATGGCAGTGAATGGCACAGATCTCTTCTTAGGCAACAGCATCTGGATTTGATTATTTTAAGCTAGGTTGTGCTGGTACCCACCCCTCTACGAAGCAGGTCTTATGTCCTGAGATGATCCGGGAGCTTTGTATGGGTTCAAAATTTTAAGAAGTGTCAAATGAGTTCTTGACTTTGTTGTTTACTACAATTTCTTCTTTTAAAGATTTATTTACAGGGCTGGAGAGATCACCTAGCGGTTAAGAGTGCCGACCGCTCTTACAGAGGACCCAGGTTCAATCCCCAGCACCCACATGGCGGCCAAGAACCATCTGAGACTCCAATTCCAGGAGAACTCTAGTTCCAGGGGAATCCGACACCCTCTTCTGACCTCTGTGGCATTGCACAACACGGGTGCACAGACCTGCATGCAGACAATACATTCATACACAATCAGAAATTAAAAAAAAAAAGATTAAAAAAAAAAGATTTATTTACTTTTGGGGGCTGGAGACATGGCTCAGCAATTAAGAGCACTGGCTGTTCTTGCAGAAGACCTGGGTTCGAATACTAGTACCCACATGGAAGCTAACAACCATCCATAACTCCAGTTCCAATGGATCCAACACCCTCTCTGTCCTCCAAGGGCACTGCTTTCTTTTATTTCATGTGTTTGTATGTCTGCATCTATGTATGCTCACCATGTTCATGCCTGTGTCTGGTACCCAATCAGGCCAGAAGAGAGAAGCAATCTCCCTGTAGCTGGAGTTACAGGTGGTTGTGAGTTGCTCTGTCTGTGTTGGGAACCAAACCTGCATCCTCTGCAAGAGCAGCCTGTGCTCTTACTTTCTGAGGTATCGCCAGCCTTTAACTAGCCCCATCTCTATGTTTGTGGGAAGCTTCCTTTTATTTTCCTTCTCGGTGGTGGCCTTTCTGCATGTAATCTAAGCCACTATTCAGATACAATCCCTTAGAGGCACAAGTGACTCTAAATAGATTGTTCAACAAATAATTGTGTAATAAATGGAAAGCTACAGCAGAATAGCCTGGCACAGTGTGCTCAGGTGAGTCTGTGGTATCTACACATCTGGCTTTGTCTTCCCTCATCCAGTGGTCAAGGGACTAAAACCAAACTCTTTCCTTCCTTCTCACCCCTATCTGGAGCCAAGCAACCACCTCCTCCCTACAGCAAGGTGAGGTGTGTTTTCTGATTTCAAGAATGTTTTTCAGGATTGCAGTCTAGTTTAAAAGCATACTGTTGAGCTGGGTGTGGTGGCACATGCCTTTAATCTCAGCACTTGGGGCAGCAGAGGGATCTCTGCGAGGTTATGCCTACATAGTGAGTTCCAGGCCAGCTGGGGCTTCAGGGAGACCTTATCTCAAAACAGCAATAACAACAACACACATATACACATATATACTACTAGGCTGCAGCAAAGGCTCAGTGGTGAAGAGGACTCTTGGTCGATTCCCACGGACACAGTCCCCGCCTCCAAACACACATATACACATAATTTAAAATAAAAATAAAATCTAAAAAATTATCATATCTAAAGAGTTTACTGAGCGTATTCCTTCTTTCCTGTTGTTTTAGAAATAATCACATATGCTTATTTCTCACATAATCTCCACATGGCCATTTCTCAAATAATTTCTTAGAAATCACTCTAAGCTGGGCGTGGTGGCACACACCTTTAATTCTAGCACTTGGGAGGCAGAGGCAAGGGAATCTTTGTGAGTTCAAGGCCAGCCAGAGGGAGGGATCTCTGTGAGATTAAGTCAACAGAGTGAGTTCTAGGACAGCTGGGGCTACAGGGAGACCCTGTCTGGAAAAGATAAATTAAAAAAAAAAAAAGAAAGAAAGAAAGAAAGAAAGAAAGAAAGAAAGAAAGAAAGAAAGAAAGAAAAGAAATGGCTCTGGAGAGATGACTCAGTGGTTAGGAGCACTGGCTGCTCCTGCAGAGGACCCAGGTTCAGTTTCCAGCACACACATAGCAGCTAACAACCAACCATAATTCCAGTTTGAGGAGGTCCAATGCCTTCTTCTGGCCTCCACAAGCACACTTAGGTGTACTTACATCCATGCAGGTAATACATTCATACACAGTAAGTAAAAATAAATCAAGCCGGGCATGGTGGAGCATGCCTTTAATCCTGGCACTTGGGAAGCAGAGGCAGGCAGATCTTTGTGAGTTCAAGGGCAGCCTGGCCTACAGAGTGAGTTCCAGGACAGCTGGGACTACAGGGAGACCATGTCTCGAAAAGACAAAAATAAATAAATAAAGAAAGAAAGAAAGAAAGAAAGAAAGAAAGAAAGAAAGTAAGAAAGAGCAAGCCAGGAGCAAGCCAGTGGACAGCATTCCTCCATGGCCTGTGCTTCAGCTCCTGCCTCCAGGTTCCTGCCCTGAGTTCTTACCTTGGGCTCCCTGAGTGATCAACTGTGACCCAGGAGATGTAAGCTGAATAAACCCTTTCCTCCCCAAGTTGGTGTCGGTCAGAGTGTTTTGTCACAGCAATGGAAGACAAACTAG
>VZQC01011410.1:1375298-1385577 GCA_009823505.1 Rhizomys pruinosus | reverse complement strand
AAAAAAAAAAAAAAAAAAAAAAAAGAATCTTTATACTGGGCTGGAGAGATGGCCTAGCGGTTAAGAGCACCGACCGCTCTTACAGAGGACCCGGGTTCGATACCCAGCACCCACATGGTGGCCAAGAACCGTCTGAACTCCAATTCCAGGAGAACTCCAGTTCCAGGAGAATCCGACGCCCTCTTCTGACCTCCGTGGCACTGCACGCACAGGTGCACAAACTTGCATGAAGACAGTACATTCATACACATACAGAAATAAATAAAAAATTTTAAAAAAACAATCTTTATACTTCTATATTGATCTTAAAATTATGCACTCTAAACTTGGCAAGTAAGAAGGGTGATGAGATGGTGAAGCCACGCACAGCAGCAGGGCTGGCTTGGCTGTCCTTGGACTGGGGGGTGGGGGGCACCAGACTGCCTGCCCGTACACCCTGTTGGCACCATGGATGGCTGACCATAATCACCAAGGCCTGGATGAAGTCTACAGATTTAAACTAGAGAACATTGGTGTGAAGATGTTGTGTGAAGCTGTGAAATATGCCTACTGCCTCTCAGAGAATCTTGGGTTTAGCCTGTGAGCCAACTGCTGCCTACTGTGAGAGACCTAGCTTCTGGTTTTACCCATGGAAAAACCATGAGGGGAATCAAGCCTGTTGGAGAATGCCTTGGCCCATGGTGGGGTCACTGTGCTGAGTGAGGCCCCAAACTGTAACCTACATGCAGGGGCTGTGAACCTCTAACTTTGCTGAAGAAAACCAAGTCTTCCTGACCATTGAGAAAAGGAGAAATCCCCACTTGACAATCGTAAACAGTGTGTAAGAGAAACAGAAAATCCCATTCCAAGAAATCTGAGTATAATCTGACCCAAAACCATGTACAAAGGAAAGGGCATGGATCCTTACTTTGGCCTGCCTGAGTGTAAGAATTACAGATCACAGACATGCTGTGAGGTGTGAGTCCTTCAGCACCTAGTTCAGATAGGTTAGGTGAAATAGATGGAGTTTTTCATCTCCAAATAGAAGGCCCAAAAGTGGGTATGGGAGGGGGAGGGTGGAGATGGGAAAGGAAGTCTGAATGTAATCAAAATTCATACTATGAATTTTGCTCTCCAGCAAAATTTCTTTTTTAAAAAAAGAGAAATTAGGGCTGGAGAGATGGTTCTGTGGTTTAGAGCACTGGTTGTTCTTTCAGAGGACCTGGGTTTGGTTCCCAACACCCATCTGGCAGCTAACACCCATACATAACTCCAGTTCTAGGGAATCCAGTGCCATCTTCTGGCCTCTGTGGGCATTGCAGGATTGTGGTACACTTACATATATGAAAGCAAAATACTCATACACATAAAATTTTTTAACTTAAACTCTTAAAAATCAAACTTTAAGGCCTAGAGAGATGGCTCAGCAGTTAAGAGCACAGACTGCTCTTGCAGAGGACCGGGGTTTGATTCCCAGCACCCACATGGCGGCTAAGAACCATCTTAGGCCTGGTATGATAGCACACGCTTTTAATCCTAGCACTCAGGAGGCAGAGGCAGGTGGATCTCTGTGAGTTCAAGGCCAGCCTGTTCTACAGAGTGAGTTCCAGGCCAGCTGAGGCTATATGGAGACCCCGTCTCAAGAAGACAAAAAAATCAAATTTTAAAATTTAAAATTCTTAAAAATTAAACTTTTTTAAAACTTAAAAAAATAAATTAGGGTCTGGAGAGATGGCTTAGTGGTTAAGAACACTAGCTGTTCTTGCAGAAGATCCAGATTTGATTTCCAGCATCCAAATGGCAGTTAACAAGCATCAGGAAACTCTAGTTTGAAGGGACCCAACACCCCTTCTGACCTCCTTGGGCACTGCATGACATGGGTGCACTTACATACATGCAGACATGACACTCATACACCTAAAATAAAAATAAACAAATATTTTAAAATAAATTATCTGCTGGGCATGGTGGTGCACACCTTTAATCCTAGCACTCAGAAGGCAGAGGCAGGTGGATCTTTGTGAGTTCAAGGCCAGCCTGGTCTATAGAGTGAGGTCTAGGACAGCTGGGGCTACAGGGATACCCTGTCTGGAAAAGACAAAAATAAAATAAAATAAATTATCTAATTAAAAATCAAAACTACCTATGGGTATGGCATAGTGTTAGAAAGCTTGCCTGGCATGATGCAAGACCTGGGGGTTCAACTTTTAGCACCACAAAAAATGTTAAAAATAAATAAATAAGTACATACCAAGTCTCTTTGTTTTTTTCCCCTTTGTAGTGATAGAAATAAAAGCCTTGAACATCGAGCCAGGTGTTCAGATTACCAGTGAGCTAACTCCAAACCTAGCTCTTAAGACTATGCCTACAGTACCTGCTTTGAGGTTGACCAAGAGAACCAAAAAGAATATGTGGAATTTTACAGCAAAAACGAGCCTAATAGGACACTGGTCCTGCTGGTCACTGGGCAATGGCAACTGGGTCCCAGGAGACCACTGGGTCTGGGTGGATGATGACTGGAGGGCATTTAGCCAGTACCAGGGACTGTTCTGAGTTTTATTAGCTCATCCAATCTTCACAGCATAACTGTTTGATAGACATTATTTCCTGGTTCTTTAGATGAGGAACTGAGAGAAGATAAGGCAAAAAAACTCTCCTATGCCCAAGGCATGCTGGAATGAAGAAGCAAGATAAGAGCTGGAGAGATGGCTTAGCAGTTTCATAGCACTGGTTGCTCTTCCTGAAGACCTGGGTTCAGTTCCCAGCACCTACATGACAGTCTACACCTCCATTTCCAGGGATCTCTTCTGTCTTCTGCGGCAATTGCACACATGGGTCCACATATATACAATGCAGGTAAAATACTCATACATATAAAAAATTTTAATTAATTTTAAAAAGAACAAGCTGGGACTGGAGAGATCCCTCAGTGGGTAAGAACAATCTGGCTGCTCTTGCAGAGGACTTGGGTTTGAATCCCAGCACCCACATCAGTGGCTCTGCTGGATAGCTTTAGTTGTCACCTGGGTTCAGGGAACATCAATTGGGGAATTTCCCCTATTAGACTAGCCTGTGGCCATGTCTGTGGGTATTGTCTTGATTGTTGAGTGATGTGGGAGGGCCCAGCTCACTGTGGGTGGTGCCATCCCCGGGGAAGGTTGTTATGTGTTATATGAGAAAGCAGGCTGAGCATGGGCCAGGGGAGCAAGCCAGTTAAGCAACGTTCCTCCATGGCCTGCGCTTCAGGTTCCTGCCCTGAGTTCCTACCTTGGGCTCCCTCATTGATGAACTGGAACCCGGGAGATATAAGCTAAAAACTCCTTCTTCCCCAAGTTGGTTTTGGTCATAGTGTTTTGCCACAGCAATTGAAAGGAAACTAAAACAGTGGCTAACAACTATCTATAACTCCAGTTGGAACTAAACTTCATGGGCATTGCATGACACAGGTGCACTTATATACATGCAAACAATATACTCATACACATAAAATAAGAATAAATAAAAAAATTGGTCTTTTTGAGACAGGGTCTCCTTGTAGCTGCAACTGGCCTGGAACTCACTATACAGACCAGGCTGGCTTTGAACTCACAGAGATACCCCTGCTTCTGCCTTCTAAGTGCTGGGATTAAAGGCCTGTGCCACCATGCCCAGCCTAAAATATTTTTTTTAAAGAAGCAAGCTAATGTCGGGCATGATGGTGCCTTTCATCCCATTCCTCAGGAGGCAGAAGCAGGTGGTGTGCTCCACGTCACGACTTCAAGCCAGGCTGGGGCTAAGGAGACCCTGTCAAAACAAACACCAACAACAACAAAAAGAAGCAAGCTAAAACAATTTCTCCTGCTTAATCTACTTCCTAGAGTGCTCACCTCCATTAATTTAAAAGAAATAAGAAAGATGAATGTTATTTAGGGGACTGAGGGGCCCGAATTCCATCACCAGCATGTACATAGAAAGCCAGGCACAGTGGCTTATGTCTGTAATTTCAGTACTGGGGAGTAGAAGCAGGAGGCCCCTGGAGCTCCTGGCCAGCCAGTCGAGCCTAATTGGTAGTACCCAGGCCAGCGAGGAACCTTATCTAAAAAAATAAAAAGAAGTGGATGGTTCCTGGGGCTAGAGAGGTGGCTCAGTAGTTAGGAGCACTGACTGCTGCTCCAGAGAACCCATATGGTGGTTAACACCTTCCTAACTCCAGTTCCAGAGACTCCAACGCCCTTTTCTGGCTTCTGGATGCACCAGGCACCACACATCATGCACTTACATACATGTAGGCAAAATACTCACACACATAAAATAAAACCTTTTAAAAAGAAAAGGTAGATGGCTCCTGAGGCAAGAAAGGCAGCTGATTTGTTCTATGGCCTACATGTGCATGTGTACACATGTAAAAGTGCACACATACATGCAAGGCACTCATGAACATACACACAAACACATATACTCATAAAAATGTTTATGCTACAGCTGCCTGTTTAGCAAGCAGTCCTTTGAAAAAGGTGGATTGGCACTCACAGGCCTCTTATAGGGACGTCAGTGAAAGCGTATGGCCACCTCTCCAATTTCCAGAATTATTCCCTGTGACTATGACCTTCACCAGGCTGAGAGGCCTCAGACCCTGCCAGCAGGGACCACTATACTCCTGCTAGGCCTGTAACACTCAAGCCTCTCCAATAAAACAGAACGAAGGAGATATTGCCATTCAAAGACATTCAAATGATTTCTAAAGCAAGCAGCCATGGATGTGGAGTCTGGGAATTGCAATTCTGGGAACATAGCTTCCAGTAGAAACCAGACACCAGATAGATTTAGAGGGGAAAAACAGGGGAGGGGAGTTTAAGTGAATGATATAGGTTGCCTGACAAGAATTGGGGTCAGAGGATGCTTAATTCTGTAGCACAGGGGTGGAAGAGAGTCCAGCCAGACCATCCCAGCACTTCATCAAAGTCTGTTTTCTGAAATCCCCAGGATGTTCCTTCTTGGCCCATCAGCGAGTTCACAGAATACTCACCATGAGAGATGGAGTCTGCCTTGTCAATATTCATTCACAGTTTTGTTGGAGAGAAGAGAGGGCATGCTATAGGATTTGTCTCATGGGATTATGGACGCTGAGGAGCTCTAACAGCTGTGAGGAGGGAGGCCCAGGAAACCCCCTGGTGCCCCTCAGTGGGCCTGGTGCATGTCCAGGATCCCAAGGCCCAGGGGACCCAGAATACAGGAGTCTGGGGCAGGAAAAGGGGGCCCACTTCCCAAGACAGACAGCAACTCTTTGCTCACTTTGCTCTGCACAGGGACTTACAGACTGAAGGACATTGTTATTCAACTGATTCGGATTCCAGTACCTTCTGGAAACACCCTTGTGGACACACCCGGAAACTGCTTTACTGGTCTGGGCATCTCTTAACCCAGCTATACCTATCATCCTTCCCAACTCCTCTGAAGCTGACATGTCAGTGGGAACCACACTGAAGTCAGAGTCTCAAAGAGGCTCAGCCCAAGCAAGGCTAGTTTACCAAACAAACCACCAGCCTAAATCGTAGACCCTGAGCTCAATTCCCAGCATGACAAAAAATAGTAACAATAAATAAATAAAAACAAATGAATGATTAAAAATAAATCTTAAGCTCTCTCTCCAAATTAGTAGACATGGCTATTTTGTTTTCGCCTTTTCAGTGACCTGCACTGCAGGAATTTCTTGGGTGGATTTTGGTGTGTAAACAGTCAATAGATTGGGAGTCTCCATCTCCCTATCACTATAGCAGAGGGCAGAATCACTCGCTTCCTGAATGTGTAGCCCAGGCACTAACGAGAACATGGATTCTCTACTAAGGAATACTTTGGACTTGAAGTAAATATCATAATTCTCTTTTTATAAATTTTATGTGAATAAGTATATTATATTACCTGCATATATGTAAGTGCCTGAAGAGGCCAGAGGAGGGCATTTGACCCCTGGAACTGGAATTATGGACACTTCTTAGCCACCATGCTGGTGCTGGGATTTGAACCTGGGTCTTCTGCAAGAGCAGTGGGTGCTCTTAACTACTGAGCCATCTCTCCAGCCCCTATAAATACCGTAATTCTTGACAGACAACCTATGTCATTTACTTAAATTCCGCCCCCATTTTTTTTAACCCTCTATACTTCTTAGGTCACATTCTTGTTTCTACTAGAAACTATGCTCCAAGAATAGCAATTCCAAGACGTCAAATCAATGCCTGCTTGTTTCATCTTATATCTTTGGATAACAGCATCTCTCTGGTTCTGTTTTTCTGGGGGCCCCTGGTAATGCAGAATTAGCAAGAGCATGCCATGAGAGGCCTGGGTATGAGGTTTCTCAGCCTGGGGAAAAAGTTCACAGTCAGGTGCTGGAGAGATGGCTCAGCGGTGCAATGCCGTGGGTGCACCAACCTACATGCAGACAGTATACTCATACACATAAAAAAAAAAAAAGGTCACAGTCAAAGGTGGCAATTTCTCATTACAGGATCTGAGAACCTGGAACCAAGCCCAGAGAATCTTCCCACTAAATCCCTTTGCCCATTACTGCTGATCTCTGAAAAGCTTCAAGAAGAGATGACTTATGGTCCCTGTGTTCACTGCATTAAGCAGAATTAGGGCTGAGGAGCTGTCTTCCAGGTTTTGTTGAATAACAATGCTTTCAACGTTTATTTCTTAACTTTTTTTTGCTTTTGTGTGTGTGTGTGTGTTTGTGTGACAGTGCAGCTGGTCAGAGGACAACTTGTAGGAGTCAGTTACTGTCTTTTCTCAAGATTTACTTCTATCAAAAGAATTTCCTGGGAGCTGGTGAGAAGGTTCAGCAGTTAAGAGTACTGACTGTTCTTGCAAAGAATGGAAGTTTGAGGGGGCTGGAGAGATGGCCTAGCAGTTAAGAGTGCTGACTGCTCTTGCAAAGGACCTGGGTTCGATCCCCAGCACCCACATGGCGGCTGAGAACCATCTTCAACTCCAGTTCCAGGGGTATCCAACACTGTCTTCTAATCTCCGTGGCTTTGCGTGACATGGGCGCACAAACCTACATGGAGACAGTACATTCATACACATACAAAATAAATAAAATTTTTAAAAAGTTTGGTTCCCAGCACCCACATGGCAGCTCACAACTACCTGTAACTCCAGTTCCAAGGGATCTGATGCTCTCTTCTGGCCACTGAGGATACCGAGCATGCATATAGTACATTTACATACGTATTGGCAAACACTCATGTACATAAAATAAAAATAAACTGTAAGAAAAGTTTTAAAAGCATTTTCTGAATTAAACCAATTTTAGTTAAAATTCCATTCAAGGTTTTAACAAAACATGATGGACAAATACTGTTTCAACACAGTACTAATAGTCTTTCCCAGTTATACTTAGGTAAGGAAACAGCTTGGTTAATTTGATCCAGTACTTGGTCCAAAACATACCAAGATCTTCAGGGAGTTTGTTTAAGTAATTGTGTTTCTCAAAACCAAAACATAAGTAAATTAAAATTCTTTACTATATTGGCAAAATTTTAACAGATCCCATTTTCTAGTGGTACTATTTTCTAAAGAACTGTCAATAAAATCTTTACATTTTACAAGCCATCAAAATAATTTACCTAACACCATACTAATGCATAAACTTTGCCAATGCATGTCCAGGGGAAGCCACCATGCATGCCAGAGCCAGGAAGGGGAACTGCCTTGTGTCTTTCCAGCAAAGTAAGATTGTTTTTCACCCCATTTGAATAGGGCTTAAGGACTATATTACAAAATATCAAAAATAAGATTTTATTGTAAGATGCTTGATACACAGGCATGAGAACCTGAGTTTGGAGCCCCAGCACTCATGTAAAATTCTGGGTGTGACAATGTGCATCTAGAATCCCAGCACAGGGAGGCAGAGGACAGGCAGATGCCCAGGGCTCACTGGCCAGCCAGTCTGGCCAAATCAAGGAACCTCAGGTCCTAGGGACAGACCTTATCTCAATATGCAAGGTGGGCAGCTCCTGAGGAAGGACACTCAAGGATGACCCCCTGGCCTCCACATACACACACACACACACACACACACACACACACACACTAATAAAAACATCATTAAATTAAGACAAATTAGTAAGAGAATATTAAGAAACTAGAGTAAATCCAGTGACTTTCCCATGAAGACCCACCACGGTGGAGGATGAAAGCTGTTCAGGTTTCATGGACAGTGAAGCCAACTCAGTGCCACACTCCAGGACAAAGGTGAGAAGCAGCCAGGGCCAAGCCCAAGACAAAATGAGTAGTGACAGTGACATTAAAAAAAATAGGACCAGGGCCGGGCGTGGTGGCGCACGCCTTTAATCCTAGCACTTGGGAGGCAGAGGCAGGCGGATCTTTGTGAGTTAAAGGCCAGCCTGGTCTACAGAGTGAGTTCCAGGACAGCTGGGGCTACAGGGAGACCCTGTCTCAAAAAGACCAAAAAAAAAAAAAAAAAAAATAGGACCAATTGATTTATGCAGATCAAAGTTAAAGACTGAATAAGTGAATCAATAAACAGAGAAGGAGGAACCAAGGCAGGGAGAGAAAACTACCCCTAGGAATGGGGTGGTCATAGCGCAGGCATGGGGACTAGCATTGGAGCGAACTGCCTGAAAGGGAACAGAACCCTCCTTGATGGTGACTCTATCGAGGGAGAAATTCAACAGGTGCCGCAGCCCCTAGACATCACCAAGAAAAAGAGATGCTGATGGGATGGTGAGCCTGATGGGTCCTCACACAGAAGGAGCGGTGATAGGCGCCCCTATTCAATGGAATAGGAGAACACTTCAGCAGCATGCGGTTCAGAGACGTTCTGCAGGAAGAACTGACCAGAGTTCCTCAAGTGTGTACCAAGGACCGGGATGTGTAAAGATTTGTCTCACACTGGAGCAGACCAAGGAGCTGGGAGGACTAAACTCAAGGTAACTGTGGATGGACAGTGAGGAAACTGGCAAAGCTCCAGTCAGGTCTGTGGCTTATTAGTAGCGTCACACAAATACTAATTTCCTGGGTATGCACATAGTGCTCCATTACACAAGACACCAGCACTGGCGAAGCTGGTCTAATATTCCAAGACAAATTCTTATATGTATGTATGGGAGTGTGTGCATTTGTATGTGTGTATGTGTGTGTATGACTGACTATGTGTGTCATGTGTATGTGTATGTGTATGTGTGTGTATGCGTGTAAGAGAGTATGTTCATATGCCTGTGTAGGTACATGTGAACATGTGGGATATGCACATGGAGGCCAGAGGACAACTTTGGGTGTGGTTGTATTTTGAGGCACGGTCTTCCATGGCCTGGAGCTTGCCAAGTAGATTAAGCTGGGCTATCTCCCCAGTCCCTAATCTAACACTATCTCAAAACAAGAAAATATCAAGATCAGGTGCTATGAAGTGTTAAATCAATGGTGGAATGTTTGTTTGGTATGGCCAGGCCCTGGGTTTGACCCCCAGCACCTCGCATATGCATACACGTACAAAGCAGCAGCCATAAGGAAGATGAGACTTCCCCACTGGAGCCTCAAGACTGAACTCCCACAGGCAGCTGCTGTCCATTTGCTGCCCCTGATCTGCATGATCTACCTGCTTCTCTCCAGGAAAAATTGAGGCAGGGATTTATTTCTTCTCTTCTATCAAAAATAAGAAAATGCTGGCTGTAGATAACAAGAGAACTGTCTCATTTCACCCAAAGCAGGCCTGTGACTTAAAGAGAAACATAAATGAAGAGATCCTCAAAGAGGGGTGGGCCAGCGGCTTAAAAATGTCTTTGAAAGAGATGAAGAAAAGCCATCCCCAAGACACCATTTTGGACTTTCCACTAAGAGCACTTCGGGAGCACTCCATGTGCAAGCTCCCCACCTGCCAAAGGAGTAGCCCCAATAAGGATACTGCGCCCTGGGAACAGGAGCTTCATGGGTCTCCGCCCTGGGAATCTCGCCAACCACAGAGGAGTAACTTAATTCCAGGACACAGGATCTGACAACTATCCAGACGGTCACTGGAAGTTAGCACCTACCCAGATGGCCACTGGAAGCTAGCACCTACCCAGATGGTCACTGGAAGTTAGCACCTACCCAGATGGTCACTAGACTAGAAGACAGCACCTGCCCAGATGGTCACTGGAAGTTAGCACCTACCCAGATGGCCACTGGAAGTTAGCACCTACCCAGATGGCCACTGGAAGTTAGCACCTACCCAGATGGTCACTGGAAGTTAGCACCTACCCAGATGGTCACTGGAAGTTAGCACCTACCCAGATGGTCACTGGAAGTTAGCACCTACCCAGATGGT
>VZQC01011410.1:1268442-1342360 GCA_009823505.1 Rhizomys pruinosus | reverse complement strand
CATACAGGGACGACAGACAGACAGACAGAGGCAGATTTCAAAAAGCAGGAGGGACCCCATGCAGGGGGGTCCAGGAGGAGGCAGAGAGTGTAGACCACCTTTCCCAGTTTCCCGTCTCCCCGAAAAGCTTCACTCCGCCGGCCCACGGCGAAGTGGGACTGGAGAGAGTGGGCGCGCTGCCGAAAACAACCACGGCAGGGAGTCGAGTCAAGCAGGATCTCAACTTTATTGGGGGTGCATACACATTTTATAGGTTGGGGAGGATTCCGTGTGAGGGGATGTCTACAGCATATGATTGGTGGGTAAATACAAGGTTGAGATGGAAAGGTTTATTGGGACCTATAGCTAACTTTCTACCATGCACACCTTATTAGCATATCATATCTCGAAGACATTTTTGAGATTCCACCTTCTACTCGAAGGGCGGGGGGACAGTCTGAAACTCGAGGCCAGGCCTGCGTCCTTTCAGTAGCCCCGTTTTTCCTTTTGTCTGCCCATACCAACAACCCCAGACCAAGTGACTGTAACTTGCTCCCAGATGATACTCCTGTTGTTGAACTAAGGATCACTTTCTTTTTTAACTTTTTGTTTTTGTTTTAATTTTTATTAATTGTTTTTATTTCATGTGTAGGAATGTTTTGCTGCATGTATATACTGCACCCTGTTGTACAGTCTCATGGTAGCAAGGAAGGTGTTGGCCCTGGAACTGGAGTTACATAAAGATTCTAGCCTCATGTGGGTGCTGAGAACCAAACCTGGGTCCTCTGCCACGAGCAGCTAGTGCTCTTAATCCTTGGCCATCTCTCCACCCAAGGGACCACACCTTCAGTTAGCAAGGTATGCACAATTATTTTATTCATGTAATTGTTATGCATGGGTGGAAGCAAGTGCACCCATGTGGGGCAAGGCCTTCAGAGGAATAGAAGAGGGCACTTGATCCCCTGGAACTGGAATTACAGAAAACGGTTAGCTACCATGTAGGTGCAGAATTGAACCTGGGTCCTCGGCAACAGCAGCTGTTGCTCTAACTATTGGAGAGATGTCTCCAGCTCCAGTAGCAAGGTCTTATTACTGTACAGTAGGAGGTAATATAACTCAGAGCTCCTTCGTGCCACCTGCATACAAATCCAAGCCCTGTCACTCAGTAGATTAGATACTTAACCTCACTGTGACCGATTACTAAGAATACCCACTACATACAGAGTTGTAAAATGAAACAAGTAAACAGACATAAATCCAGATAAATATTGACAATATCACCTGTGTATCCTGTGAAAGGGAGCTGGCCTGCCTATACTAACCTACTTGAAATATGTTTTATATATTTTTTAAATGTATATTTATTTTATTCTTTCACAATTTCACCCAGTGATGTGATGTAGTTTGGTCATACTCCCTCCCCGTATCCCTCCTACTGAGCCCTCTTCTTCCTAGCACATCCTCTTACTTTCATTGGTTTGCCTGTGGCCCACTGCATTTAGTTGGGGTTGGCTGCACGGTCAGGGTAGTGTACTTAGGAGCCCCTCCCCCACCCTTGCTTTGATGTTGACTGGCTTGATCTCCTGCAGGTCTTTATGTGTTGCACGACACAGCTGCGGAGAGTTCATGAGCACAGGGCCATGTCCTGCCCAGAGAACAGCTTTTCTGATTCTTCTCCGTCACCCAGCTCTCCCATTCTTTCTGCCACCTCTTCTGCGGCACTCACTCCTGAGCCTTGGAGAGGTGGTATAAACATCTCATTTGGGGCTGAGCATCGCACAGTCACTTGTCCTCAGCACTTTGACAAGTAATGAATGAGTCTCTGTTTTAACCCTGAGAGTAGCATTCACGCATATGTTGGTTGGCTCTCATCTGAACTCACTCTCCTTGCTAGGAGGACCTCTGCAAATGGCCACCTTGCTTTTTCAGATGGGCTTTCTCACTGTCTGGGAATTCCAGGTAGTTTCGGGGCTGGCTAGTGACCTCTGCAGAGCTCCATGCCTGGCCTTTACGTGGGTTCTGACCATAAGTTCTTGTGCTTGCAAAGCACACTCTTTGATAACTGAGCTATCTACCCCGCCACAAAGAACAATATTTTATTTTTTAATATTTTATTATTTTTGCTGGACGTGGTGGCACGGCCTTTAATCCAGCCTCGGGAGGCAGAGGGAGGCAGATTCTCTGTGAGTTCAAGCCAGCCTGGTCTACATAGTGAACTTCAGGCCAGCTGGGACTAAGGGAGACCCTGTTTCAAAAAGACAAAAAAAAAAAAAAAAAAAAAAAACAGGGGCTGGAGAGAGGCCTAGCGGTTAAGAGCACGACATTTCTTTGCAGAGGACCCTGGGTTCGATCCCAGCACCCACATTGGCGGTCGAGAGCCGTCTGAAACTCCAATTCCAGGAGAACTCCAGTTCCAGGGGAATCCAACACCCCTTTCTGGGACACCTCTGCGGCAATGCAAGACACGGGTGCACACACTTGCATGCGACAGTACATTCATAAACAATATACAGAAAATAAAATAATAAAAAAAAATTTTAAAAGACAAAAAAAAAAACTTTTTTTTTTTTTTACTATTCTTATTTTATGTGCATTAAAGTGTATGCCTGCATATGTGGACGTGCACTTGTCATCCAGAGGCCCATAGAGACAGCAGAGAGCAGTTATCAGTTCCCCTGGAACTGGAGTTTAGGAGGGTTAGTTGTAATGTGGGTGGGCTGGGGAATCAAGCCTGTGTCTTTTGCAAAGAACAGCCAGTGCCTCTTAACTTCTGAGCCATCTCTCCAGCCCCCATAAAGAGGATATTTTAAAATCAAGAAATAGATCATAGCACATTTAGTTAGTATGAGATTAATCCAGTAGAGCTGCAAAGGGATTCTGGTTGCAAGAGACAGCAATGGAAACATGTGTCAACAATCATGCACAGGTGGGCTCTGCTGACTTCTGCCTTGGCCAGTCCTGGGACAGAGCACCCAGCTAAGAGCTAAGAAGGAAGGGAAGAGGCTGCTCAGAAAAACCTGCACAAGATACGGACTTACATTTTTTTTACTGAAATAAATAAAAAAAAAAAAAAAGGTTGCTGCTAAAAGTGAGCAGCGCAGAGGACCAGGAGAGCAATCCCTTGAGGGAAATGTGGCCACTAGGGGGTTGTGATTGTGCCAGGCTGGAGAGTGACTCAGTTAGTCAGCAGAGCTATCCGAGTTCCATCTTGCTCTGATGTAATGGTGAATGCTGGGACAGCAGGCCAAGAGCTGCGCTAGCCAGATTCCTTTCACTGCCATTCAGCAAACCCACACCTCCTCGAGGCCTGGGCCTGGGTAGCATCTTCCTTCCCTTCCACTGCTGTTTCCAGATCATTCAGCATCCTGTGGCCCTGAAACTCCAGCCATGAGTCTCCCCTACCTATGCTGTCCTCTCCAGACTTCCAGGTCCCCCACCCTCCCTTTTGTCCTGACCTACTCTCAGCAGCTTCCACAGCTTCTTGCTGACTGTTCTGTAGAAAATCCTAGATGCCTTTGCAGTCCTTTGCCTTTCTTGGGTCACCTTTCTGTTGGTTGACTTACAGCATCAAAGGTCAGGCAATGGAAATAGTTGACACCAAGAACGGAGTGATGAGAAGACCTTCCATCAGCATTTCTGTATAGGCAGTGGCTTTCCCAGGTGCCCACACTTATGGGTTGCTGGCCTCTTGGTATGCATATAGTTGGCCTCAAGGGACCAAAACTCATTTATTTGCAGGAATTTACTGTCTTATATAGTAACAGTTAGTTACTACAGGTGAGGTTGGAGTGGGGGGATACAGGTGAAATTAACATTGCACTCTCAAAAAGGCTTGTTTATGTTAGCTGGCAGAAGCTATAGTTAGTTGGCTCTTTAGAAAATGTGTTTAGGAATGTGACACCTTTTACTCAAAAGGAGGTGGGGGTCCATTGTCCATCCCTGAGCAGTGGCTAGCCCTACCCCTGGCCTCTTTCAGGTAATTGGGGCGGGCCCCACGTATCTGAAGTGCTCAAGTGTGGGAGCTAGTCATAAAAAAACAAAAGCACATGACTTGTGAATCAAAAGCAGCCAACTATTTTAAAACCATGGGATGCCTACCAGACCTGACATACATAGGGTGAACTTGAAAACTCATCATTCACATTTAACAATAAAGTTCAGAGAACTGAAAAACAATCGTGACTTTTCAGGTGGAGTGGAGGAAATTCCTTAAAATGCAAAACTCAGAACAGATTGTAAAAGAGAGATGTAAGTTCAAGGACCACTACACACGTATTAAGAGGACAGTGCTAGGAATGTACTAGAGAATATCAAATAAGGAAAGAGGCTAGTGGAGATGAGTATGAAAATTTCAAGAATATTTTAAGATGTGAGTCTTCAGGCTGAAAAGGCCTACAGGAGGCAAAATGAAAGCAAACTTGCATAGGAAAGAACATCCCACAGCTGGAGAGCCTGAAGCCTGGAGGAGACCCGGACTCACAGCTGGAGAGCCTGAAGCCTGGAGGAGGCCGGGGCTCACGGCTGGACAGCCTGAAGCCTGGAGGAGGCCCGGGCTCACGGCTGGAGAGCCTGAAGCCTGGAGGAGGCCCGGGCTCACGGCTGGAGAGCCTGAAGCCTGGAGGAGGCCGGGGCTCACGGCTGGACAGCCTGAAGCCTGGAGGAGGCGGGCACGCGGAGAGCTGAGCCGGGGACGTCACGCTGGAGAGCCTGAAGCCTGGAGGATGGCCCGGCTCACAGCTGGACAGCCTGAAGCCTGGAGGAGGCCCGGACTCCAGCTGCACCGAGCCTGAGGAGGTATGGAACCTGAAGCCTGGAGGAGGCCCGGGCTCACAGGCTGGACAGCCTGAAGCCTGGAGGATGGCCCGGATAGCTGACAGCTGAAGCTGGGGAGGCGGTCATGGACACCTGAAGCCTGGAGGACGGGCTCCGCGGGGCTAAGCCGGAGGCCCGGGTGCTGGAGAGCCTGAAGCCTGGAGGAGCCGGACCGCTGGACAGCCTAAGCCAGGCGGTAGCTGGACAGCCTGAAGCCTGGAGGAGGCCCGGACTCACAGCTGGAGAGCCTGAAGCCTGGAGGAGGCCCAGACTCTGCTGGACAGAAAAGACAAACCACTGACGTCTCAGCTGCACGAATTCCAGGGACAACAGAATCAGAGTTAAAGGTGGTGATGGTGACTCCCTGACCAGTCAAACTCCACACCCAACCAAATGATTATACAAGCATGTCAGTAACATTAAGGTGAGGGCTGGAGAGGGGGCTCAGAGGTTAAGAGCACTAGCTGCTGCTGCAGAGGACCTGGGTTCCATTCCCCCATTCCAAGCACCATATAGCAGCTAACAGCCTGGGGTATTGTTGCATGCGTACACACACACACACACACACACACACAAAAATAAGTAAATAAGTGTAATATAAATTAGAAAAATCATAAAAACCAAAATATTCGGAATGAACAACAGAGGTAGGAGCTGGTTGCTTACAGGCAGGCAATTGTTTGTTTGTTTAATTGTCTTTTTTTTTGTCTTTTTGAAACAGGGTCTCCCTTTAGTCCCAGCTGGCCTGGAGTTCACTATGTAGACCAGGCTGGCCTTGAACTCACAGAGATCTGCCTACCTCTGCTTCCCGAGTGCTGGGATTAAAGGCACGTGCCACCACGTCCAGCAAAAATAATAAAATATTAAAAAAATAAAATATTTTCTTTGTGGCAGGGTAGATAGCTCAGTTATCAAAGAGTGTGCTTTGCAAGCACAAGAACTTATGTCAGAACCCACGTAAAGGCCAGGCATGGAGCTCTGCAGAGGTCACTAGCCAGCCCCGAAACTACCTGGAATTCCCAGACAGTGAGAAAGCCCATCTGAAAAAGCAAGGTGGCCATTTGCAGAGGTCCTCCTAGCAAGGAGAGTGAGTTCAGATGAGAGCCAACCAACATATGCGTGAATGCTACTCTCAGGGTTAAAACAGAGACTCATTCATTACTTGTCAAAGTGCTGAGGACAAGTGACTGTGCGATGCTCAGCCCCAAATGAGATGTTTATACCACCTCTCCAAGGCTCAGGAGTGAGTGCCACAGAAGAGGTGGCAGAAAGAATGGGAGAGCTGGGTGACGGAGAAGAATCAGAAAAGCTGTTCTCTGGGCAGGACATGGCCCTGTGCTCATGAACTCTCCGCAGCTGTGTCTGCACACATAAGACCTGCAGGAGATCAAGCCAGTCAACATCAAAGCAAGGGTGGGGGAGGGGCTCCTAAGTACACTACCCTGACCGTGCAGCCAACCCCAACTAAATGCAGTGGGCCACAGGCAAACCAATGAAAGTAAGAGGATGTGCTAGGAAGAAGAGGGCTCAGTAGGAGGGATACGGGGAGGGAGTATGACCAAACTACATCACATCACTGGGTGAAATTGTGAAAGAATAAATAAATATACATTTAAAAAAATATATGAAAACATATTTCAAGTAGGTTAGTATAGGCAGGCCAGCTCCCTTTCACAGGATACACAGGTGATATTGTCAATATTTATCTGGATTTATGTCTGTTTACTTGTTTCATTTTACAACTCTGTATGTAGTGGGTATTCTTAGTAATCGGTCACAGTGAGGTTAAGTATCTAATCTACTGAGTGACAGGGCTTGGATTTGTATGCAGGTGGCACGAAGGAGCTCTGAGTTATATTACCTCCTACTGTAGAGTAATAAGACCTTGCTACTGGAGCTGGAGACATCTCTCCAATAGTTAGAGCAACAGCTGCTCTTGCAGAGGACCCAGGTTCAATTCTCGGCACCTACATGGTAGCTAACCGTTTTCTGTAATTCCAGTTCCAGGGGGTCAAGTGCCCTCTTCTGTCCTCTGAAGGCCTTGCCCCACATGGGTGCACTTGCTTCCACCCATGCATAACAATTACATGAATAAAATAATTGTGCATGCCTTGCTAACTGAAGGTGTGGTCCCTTGGGTGGAGAGATGGTCAAGGATTAAGAGCACTCGCTGCTCTTGCAGAGGACCCAGATTTGGTTCTCAGCACCCACATGCTGCTTCCAGTATGTGGCTCTGAAATCCCAGTTCCACAAGAGCCAACCCTCCTTCATCCCCTGCAGGCATTCCTGGGTGCAAGTATATACATGCAGGCAAAACATTCCTACACATGAAATAAAAACCAATTAATAAAAATTAAAACAAAACAAAAAAGTTTAAAAAAGAAAGTGTGATCCTTAGTTCAACAACAGGAGTATCATCTGGGAGCAAGTTACAGTCACTTGGTCTGGGGTTGTTGGTATGGGCAGACAAAAGGAAAAACGGGCCTACTGAAAGGACGCAGGCCTGGCCTCGAGTTTCAGACTGTCCCCCCACCCTTCGAGTAGAAGGTGGAATCTCAAAAATGTCTTCGAGATATGATATGCTAATAAGGTGTGCATGGTAGAAAGTTAGCTATAGGTCCCAATAAACCTTTCCATCTCGACCTTGTATTTACCCACCAATCATATGCTGTAGACATCCCCTCACACGGAATCCCCCCAACCTATAAAATGTGTATGCACCCCCAATAAAGTTGAGATCCTGCTTGACTCGACTCCCTACCGTGGTTGTTTTCGGCAGCGCGCCCACTCTCTCCAGTCCCACTTCACCGCGGGCCGGCGGAGTGAAGCTTTTCGGCGGAGGGGAAACTGGGAAAGGTGGTATACACTCTCTGCCTCCTCCTGTGACCCCCCTGCATGGGGTCCCTCCTGCTTTTTGAAATCTGCCTCTGTCTGTCTGTCTGTCTGTCTGTCTTTTTGAGACAAGGACTCCCTGTACTCCCTGTAGTCCCAGCTGTCCTGGAACTCGCTATGTAGACTAAGCTGGCCTTGAACTCACAGAGATCCGCCTGCCTCTGCTTCCCTATGAGCGCTGGGATTAAAGGCGTATGCCACCACTCCTGGTGATCCCATTTCTACATCTCCACAAAAGATCCCCTTTGAAGCTAGGCCTGGTAGCTCATGCCTTTAATCTCAGCACTCAGGAAGCAGAGGCAGGTGGATCTCTATGAGTTCAAGGCCAGCTGGTGCTACAGGAGACCCTGTCTCAAAAAGACCATTTAAAAAAAAAGATGCCCTTTGAGGTCTTCAGTAACTTTCCTAGTTCTTTTTAAAAAAAAACATTTTAGGGGCTGGAGAGATGTCTCAGTGGTTAAGCTCACTGCTCTTGCAGAGGAGTTGGGTTCGATTCCCAGCACCCATATGGAAACTAAGAACCATCTTTAAGCCAGGTGTGGTGGCGCACGCCTTTAATCTTAGCACTCAGGAGGCAGAGGCAGGCAGATCTCTGTGAGTTCAAGGCCAGCCTGGCCTATAGAGTGAGTTCCAGGCCAGCCAGGGCTATACGGGAGACCCTGTCTCAAAAAAATAAAAAAAATATTATTTTTATTTTATGTGTTTGAGTATATCACCTACATATATGTAAGTGCACCTATGCCGTGCAATGCCCAAGGAGGTCAGAAGAAGGTGTTGGATTCCCCTGGAACTGGAGTTATGTATAGTTGTTAGTCGCCATGTGGGCGCTGGGAATCAAACCTGGGTCCTCTGCAAGAGAAAGCAGTACTTTTTTTTTTTTTTTGGTCTTTTCGAGACAGGGTCTCCCTGTAGCCCCAGCTGTCCTGGAATTTGCTCTGTAGATCAGGCTGGCCTTGAACTCAGAAAGATCGCTTGCCTCTGCCTCCCGAGTGCTAGGATTAAAGGTGTGCACCACCACACCGGGCTAGAGAAAGCAATACTCTTAACCACTGAGGCATCTCTCCACCCTGACTTTCCTATTTCTTTTTTTTTTATTTCTTTATTTTTTTTTTTTTGACTTTCCTATTTCTAAACTCAAGATCAATGATATGTTCTTACTTAATAATAGATTTTAGCCTTCTGTCTTGAAACCCCTCTGTGGCCTGGCTCCTTGAATACCTGTTCAGTTGGATTTCTTTGGACCATGTTTGTCCTCTTTCCCCATCTCCTCTTACCAATATAACTTTTTCTCCTCCTCCTCCTCCTCCTCCTCCTCCTCCTCCTCCTCCTCCTCCCTCTCACTAGCCCAGGCTGGCTGGATTCATGGTCTTCCTGCCTCATCATTCTTCCCCAGTGCTGAGATTACAGGCATACACCACCATTTCTGGAACCAATATAACCTCTAAATGCTGGAATATCTTATTTCTGATGATGGTATGCTGTCTTATGCCAACTACATATTGGTCATCACAAAGTCAAACCTGTAGGCATTGCTGGGGATGCTGCTTGGTTGGTTCATGCCTAGTGTGCATGAACCTAGATAAGCTCCGTCCTCAGTACCACCTAAACTGAGTGTGTTGGTTTGTACCTATAATGCCAGCTCCATGGTGAGTTTGAGACCAGCTTGAGCTACATGAGATTCTATCTCAAAACAAAAGAAAAGAATAGAAAAAAAGCTGGGTATGTGGCACAGTTGGCACAGCATTTGCCTAGCATTCACAAAGCCCCAGGGCAAGATGGTGCATGCCCACAGTTCTAGCTTGGTACAGAAGCAAGAAGTCAAAGTCAGCCTGTGAGTGAGTTCAAGGCCTGTCTGGGATACAGGAACCCCTATCTCTAATAATGGTGGTAATAATAATCATAATAAAATCTTTCTGTACCTTCGCCCTGACCCGTATGTCACATGGGACATGATGTCCTCAGCATTTCCTCTTCAGTTGAGAGACAGGCCAGATTTTGAATGTTTAAAAAGTAACTGCATCTTTTCCCACAATGCACTTCCTTAGCAATTATTTTCATCCCCATGTAAATATCCCTTGAGGTAGAGGTTTTGAGTCTTGTCTCTCCCTAATTTCACAGACCACATCAACTCCTGCAGGGAACATGTTGGCTCTCCTTCTAGAATAGATTCCTAAACCCACCAATCTGTGTGACCTCCCTGATGAAGATCTGCAGCAGCCCAATACCTGCCCCCTCCAGTTCCCTTGCTATGCTAAATCTAACCTCAGCATTGGCAGCTGGGAAGACAATTAAAATCCAACTGACAGCCTGCTCTCATTTATTTTCAGTGTCTGTGATAAAATATAACAAAAAGCAACTTATGAGGAGGGAAGGGGTTTATTTCATTCGCAATGTCATGTCCTGTCCCTTTCAGGGAAGTGAAGCAGGAAGTCGTATCACATCCAAGAATAAAGAGACCATGTGGGTCTGTCAGCTTGCTTTCGGCAAGTCCAGGAAATGGTACCAATCCATATTCAGGGTGAGTCTTTCCCCTTAGTCAAGGTGAGCCCCTTAGTGCTCACAGGCCAATGTGATCTAGGTGACTCCTCATTAAGACTCTTTCCAGGTTATTTAGGCTGTGACAAGTGACAACTGAAACAAACCTCCACACACTGCTTCCTTCTCACTTTTGTTAGGACTGTCTCATTTGTAGAAAGGGCAATTGCCCCCCTTTTTACTGGCAGACTCACACCATTTGGTCCTCTGATTTTATGTACTCTGCACCCCATGACATTCCCTGTCCCTTCTTCAAAAGCTCCTGTCTTCCCACAGGATGGACTTTGCCCATCTCTGTCCAGAGTACTTTTCTCTGACAGGTTCATATAGGCTGCTACATGTGCTACAATCTATCCTCTCCTCAATGGATGCTTTCCTGACCACTCCAGACTGACTCATCCCCACTTCTCTTAGTATCGATCACTACCTAGAAAACCTGTGTACTTATTTTTACTGAGTGTTCATTTAGAATCAACTCCCCTCATTGCTTAGATTTCTGTCTCCTCCCCTTGTTCTGCTGTCATATCAAACCCACCCAGGGAGCTGCTTGCTTCCCTGGTGGCATCTGTAGACCACTTCACTCTCTGGAAGGATCTGGCCTTTGGAGGAACATGAATCCCCACATTCCTTTAAAGTCTATATCCCTAGTCATGAAATGACCATGTCAAGTGGGCTTTTCCTGTGGAAGCAGTACTCTGACAGTCCACAGATGCGTGTGGCATTTCCTCGCTGGAGCACATGGGAACTCCTGCCCTGCACCATAGGAACTGTATGATTTATACATCTCTCAAGGGGTGTAGATTGTACAAACAACACATTGTGCCATGAATTCCAGCCCAGCTCCTGTCAGAATTTATTTGGGAATCTGATGCCATATCATAAAGAAAGATATGAACAGTAACAAAGAAAATTGATGTGGGCTAGTTGAAAACTAAGATTGATAACTTGTTGAAAGAATGAAACAAAAAGTGTTCTTCTTTTTAAGGAGAGAAAGAAATATTGGTATTCACATGGGATGAAACGAAATCCTTCTTGGCAAACCCTGACTTAACCAATGCAGCAATAACATAACAAACTGTGAACCATCCTCAGAATGGATATAACTCTCAAGATAAACGTTTTCTGAATTTCTATACATAGTAATTCTTAGTGCCTTGCTATAAACTGGCTACTTTACAAGAAAGAGACATTAGTGAGTAGCTGTGCATCTCAGGAAAAGGCACATGGCAGACCACAAGCACTTATTATTAACTACGAATCACAAAGATGTGTATTAAATTATGGGGAAATTTTTTTAATTTTATTATAATTTAAATTATAAAAATTTATAATATTATAAATTTAAATTATAAAAAATTTTACTTTTTTGTTTTTTTTATTTTTACTTTTTAAAAAATTATTTTCTTTTTTTTTTGCTGTGCATGCTATGTGTGTACATGCATACATATTTTGTGTGGTGTGTGCACATGCATGTGGATGCCTGAGGTTCATGTCAGGAATCATCCCCTATCTTTCCCACCTTATACATTGAAGCAGGGTGTTTCAATCAAATCTCAAGCTGGCTGATATGGTTAGTCTTGTGGCCCACTTAGCTCTGGAGAATCCCCATCTTCCCCTTCCAGGGCTGGAAGAACAGGTAGGCCCACACGCCTCCCTGGCATTTTCATGGGTTCTAAGGACCTAAACTCTGGCTCTTGTGCTTTCACAGTCAGCACTTTATCCACTGAGCCAGCTTCCTGCCACTCTTTTTATTTTAAAAATTATATTTTCCATCTTATTTTATGTGTATGTTCATGTGCACACTCATGCCGCATGTGTGGAGGTCAGAGGACAGCTAGCAGGAGCTGGCTCTCCCCTTCCACCATATAGGTCCTGGCAATGGAACTCAGGTCACCAGAGTTGGTGAGGTGAGTGCCCTCATATGGAGAACCTCCTCATGGACCCTGAGCTGTCTCATCGGTCCTGCATTTCACTTTCCACAGGAAAAAGATTATAGCAACATCTCCCATAAAGCTGTGGGTTCTAAGGAATCCAAGAAATGGGGGGCCGGAGAGATGGCTCAACGGTTAAGAGCACTGGCTGCTCTTGCAGAGGACCCAGGTTCAGTTCCCAGCACCCTCATAGCATCTAACAACTATCCTAACTCCAGTTCCAGGGATTCAACTCCCTCTTCAGACCTCTTTGGGCACTGCATGACACAGATGTACTTACATACATACATATAAAAATAATAAAAAATAAGAAAAAGAATCTAAGAAATGAGATAAACTAGAGAGGATTTTGAATTGAATGCAAATGAGAAAAACACATATGGGAATGTGTGGGGCAGATGCTGGAGGAGGGCACGGAGGAAATTCATCAGCAGATCAGTCAGTGACTCCAGCTTCAGTCACTGGAGAGTGGGGTGCTGGAGAGATAGCTCAGCTGTTAGGAACACTTCCAAGGACCTAAGTTCAGTTCCCAGCACCTGCATCAGCTGGTTCAGAACCACCTATGACTCCAGCTCTACCTTTCAGAGCCTGCAAGAACATCTGCACACATACGGCAATACACACACAGACACAGACACAGATACACACACACACACACACACACACACACACACAAACATGTGTGTGCTTGCATGGAAATAAAAATTTTAAAAGAAATATGAAGTTAAATCCAGGAAATCAAGGAGCAAAGTAGTAATGTTCAGAAAAGAATTCAGTGAAACAGAAAAATAAACTCCAGATCTTCAAGACTGATGTTCTGTAGTACAAGATAAGATACAAATGTTAGCATGGGTTATACGGAAACTAAAGTGCCACAGAAGAGCTTTATGACACTCAGAGGTACTGGTCAACTCTGAGATGTTAACCACAAAACTCTTTCCAAAAAAAGACAGATAAACTGAGTAAACCCTGAAGAAATAACATTTGTAGTTAAAATTTTCCTTCCAAGAAAATAACTGATTTGGATGCTTCATTGATTAATTCTAGAAAAGCAAGCAAGCAAGCAAACAAACAAAAAGCACCATTTGTTTTGTGATAGGGTCTGACTATAGCCCAGGCTGGCCTATGAAGCTGATTGGTGACCTTAGACTAATCATCCCTTCTCCATCTCTCCAGTGCTGGGATTACCACACCCAGTTTTATGTGGTGCTGAACAGCAAACCCGGGCCTCATGAATGCTAGGTAAGCACTGCCAGCCCAGCTCCACTCCAGCCCTCAGTTTGGCCTGTTGATGCCATCAAGAGATGCAATAAATACAGAATGGAGGTGGCTACTGCCAATGTAATATGGCACACTGCTTTTACAGTAAGGTTTTTTTCAATAAGTAGTATTACATTCTAAAAGAATGATAAAAACCACAATATTACTAACCGTGGTGGCACGTCTTTAATCCCAGCACTCAGGAGGCAGACACAGGGGGATCTCTGTGAGTTTGAGGCTAGCTTGGTCTACATAGTGAGTTACAGGACAGCTGGGGATACAGGGAGACCCTGTCTTAAAAATAAACAGAATTAAACTGATAGGAACAGATACTATAGTTGATCTTAGCCAAAAAGCAGTCCCAGAAAAACAAACAATGAATGGTATCCCTCATCTGTAGATGCTAGCACTAAGTACCTAGTTGTAAGGCAAACTGAGCAACGTTAATGTTATATTCTTCATTATCTGAAAGCAACTGTGTTGTTATAATGTCAATCCCTTAACAGGTTCTAGAATTAGCCTAACATTTATTTGCAGACTTTGGAATTTTGGTATAAAGGTGGAGGGTATGTATGCATATTTTAGAGTAATATAAAACGAAAAGGGAAAAATGTGAATCCTGAAATATGATTTGGAAATAACATAGTTTATTTTCAGATGACATTTTTAGTATAGGTCAGACATATGTGTGTATATATATATATATATATATATGCATACATTGAAGCAATACAAGTTGGAGAGAACAACAACAAAAGAACTGGGACAAAAAGGTGGTGGGTGGGGGGAGGTTGTGCCTGCCATGCAACTGCAAAACTTCTTGAGTCAGGGAGAACTTTTTTTTTATTATTCCCACTGCCTCTGATGAGGCGATCTCTCTGTCAGAGGTCTGGAGTAACTGCTATTCCTGTATGGTTTCTGATGCAGAAAATAACTTTTAGCTGCTGCCTAAATTCTGGGCCCAAAATGAGGAAGCTTCTGCCCGAGTTTGATGCAGGATACCTCTGCCTAGGATCTGAGGTGGGGATCAGGTTCTGTAAGTCCTGACAGATATATCCTATCCCGTAGGGAAGCTCACTAAGATTCGGAAAGTAGCTGGGCCTACTGGCACACACTCCCAACACTCAGGAGGCAGAGGCAGGGAGATCTTTATTGAGTTCTAGACCAGAGTTCTAGGCCAGATTGGACTACAAAGTGAGCCCCTGTCTCAAAGCAAAACAACAAAACACTTAGGAAGTACTAAAGGGAAGTGCATTAAAACTTAGGAAGTAGAAAACTCAGAAGCCTCAGAAAGTCCCTGAAACTGAACAGATACACTAGATCCCTATCCCTAAGATTACAGCAGTAGTCATGACTGGTGACGGCCTCAGATCTGCACAGCTGCCTGGAAGAGATGCTCTCTGACCTGTCAAGCTGCACTGAGTCCAGCTTCTGTGAGCTGTCACCATGATGGGGTAGGCTTTTGGGATCCAGCTTTCTTTTAGTTGTTCCTGCTCCTGTAACTCCTCACCCATACTCCTGTAAGTAACCCTGATAAAACTTATTTGGCCACCAAGTTGGATTTGTAGACATTGTTACTTTGATCTGTCTAGGTTCCCTATCTGGGGTGAGTAGATGTTAGCTTCTCTCCAGTAATAGTGTCACACAACAGGAGGTCACATTAGAGATATTAGGAGAAGGCAGCCACTGAAGTGGCCCTTGAAGCCATGACTTAGGAAGAGATCTGTGGAAAGGTGCAGAGAGAGCTGAGACCATGTCTGAGGACAAATCCCCTGGATGGTGGCCACGTGGAAGAGGCTGAACTGCAGAGAACAGGAAGGGCCAGTTGACAATGTGGAAGCAGACCAGCAGTGCCGTGTCATAAGAGCTGAGGGGAAACGTGTTCTGAGGAGAGACTGGTCTAAGACACTGCACAGGGCCAAAGGAGAGAACAAAACTCCCCTTGGGTTTAGCAGTGCTGGATCTCCCTGTCCCCACCAGGCCGTATGCATGGCTCTAGGCTGGCACGGACAAGAGAGGACCGGTAGGCAATAGTGTTTTGGACAAGTTTGGCTGTTGATCTCTTAACTTAGCTTTTGTGGTGCTCTCTGCCAGGACAGCATGGGAGGATTTTCCTAACTGGAAATTAATGACCAAGTGTAAACCTCAGTGCACAGATTCCCCAGAGGCTCCAAACTTCAGCCATTTATTTTCCACATTAGTGTACTTAAGTCTGGTGTGCCCGAATCTTCCAGAGTTTTATTGATTATTGCTTTGTGGGGTGGGGGGTGGGGGGCTGCCTTAGCATTCATTGAGACTCTAAAAGTACTACCCATAAAAGAAAAAAAATGGACAAATTGGACTTCAACGATGAACTGCTGTCTATGAAAAAACATCTAAGAAAACACCAAACAAGAGATGGGAGAAAATATGTCTGCATCTCAAGTGAGTTTCTATTACAATTATTTTTTTCAGACAGGGCTTCACTATGTAGGTCAAGCTGGCCTGGAACTCACTTTCCTATGTAGGTCAAGCTGGCATGGCACTCACAGACCTACACTTACCTTTGCATCTTGAGTGCTGGGATCAAAGGTGTGCCACCACACCAGCCCTGGGTTTCTTTTTTTTTAATTTATTATTTTTTTAATTTATTTTTTTTTATTGTGTATGAATGTATGTATTGTGTATGAATGTACTGTCTGCATGTAGATTTGTGCACCCGTGTTGTGCAATGCCGTGGAGGTCAGAAGAGGGTGTCGGATTCCCTTGGAACTGGAGTTAAAGACAGTTCTCAGCCACCATGTGGGTGCTGGGGATGGAACCTGGGTCCTCTGCAAGAGCAGTCAGCGCTCTTAACTGGTAGGCCATCTCTCCAGCCCCTGGGTTTCGTGGTTTTTGTCTTTTGAGACAGGGTCTCCCTGCAGCCACAGCTGTCCTGGAACTCACTCCATAGACCAGGCTGGCCTTGAACTCCACCTGCCTCTGCCTCCCAAGTGCTAGGATTAAAGGTGAGCGCCAACTCATGCTGCTGGGTTACATTTTTAAGAGTTCTTTGTATTTGGGTATATCGGTAATTGCCTTTAATCCTAGCACTTGGGAGGCAGAGGCAGGCAGATCTTTGTGAGTTCAAGACCAACCTGGTCTACAGAGTGAGTTACAGGATAGCTGGAGTTATAGGGAGACCCTGTCTCGAAAAAGACAAAAAAAAAAAAAAAAAAAAAAAGCAAAAACAAAAAACCACAACGGTCTGGGGCTGTGGCTCAATTGGTCGTGTGCTTGTGCAGCTTGTCCAAAGCCCTAAATTCAATCCCCCGCACCTCAAACTGCATGTGTGGCAGGCAGTGCACTCCCACAGTCCCACCAGGTAAAGGCAGGAAAAATTTCAAGGTCGTTCTTGGCTACATAGCAAGTTTGAAGCTAGTCTAGGAGACATTAGATCCAGTTTCAAAACAGCAACGACAACAACAAACAACAAATCTCCAGGCCACCCAGAGGTACAGAGCAAAAAACACTGTCTCAAATAAACAAGGACTGGAGATGTAGCTCAGATTGCTTGCCTAACCCTGGTTAAAGTTCCTACCCCTTACGTAAAAAAAAGCAGAGTGAAGGCTTCTGGGCCAGAGTTAGATGAGAGGTGCCCTGGGATATCTGGGAAACAGTTCATAAACTAGAGTGGTGACAATGTGTGGGCTAATTTGCATTTTTCTAATAGTAATGTTAACTGGTACTATAGTAATATATTTCCTATGTTCAGTGACTGTAAACTTCTTTGGGGAATATCTCTGCAAATTTTCGCTTTTTTTTTTTTTTTTAGACAGGGTCTCCCTGTAGTCCCAGCTGGCCTGGAACTCGTCCTTTTAGACCAGGGTAGCCTTGAACTCACAGAGATCCTCCTGCCTCTGCCTGGAATTAAAGGTGTGCACCACCACACCCCACACTAAATGCTTCCATTCTTTTCCTTTTTTTTTTTTTTTTTTAATGTGTATGAGTGTACTGTCTGCATGTAGGTAGGTGCACCCATGTCGTGCAATGCTGCGGGTCAGAAGTGGGTGTCAGATTCCCTTGGAACTGGAGTTAAAGACAGTTCTTAGCTGCCCTGTGGGTGCTGGGAATCGAACCTGGGTCCTCTGCAAGAGCAGTCAGTGCTCTTAACCCCTGAGCCATCTCTCCAGCCCCAAAATGCTTCAATTTTTAGACTTTGCCTTACTCTAAAGGGCTCTTAAAGGGAAGGTAAAAAGATTCGAACCCTAAAGACACACCTTGACCCAACAGCCGCAGGATGGCCTGGTTGGGGGCACTGGTGGTCGGGTGGCCTGGTAGGCTGCAACCAGTTTTTCTAAGGCATATTAGGGATGAGAAATGTGGGGGTGTTCTCCCAGACAAATCAGGCAGAGGGGAGGGGCCGGGCCTGGCTGGCTTTCTATGAGCAGACCACAGTTAAGACTTTATTTCTTGCCTTGCCCGAGGCTGTGGGAGTCATTTTGAGGGAGCCAAGTTTGGGGGCCTACCTCCCTTACCCCAGTTAACAAGGAACTAGTGGTCCAGCAAAAACACTAATCAGTAATCAGTTAAATCACATAAAACAAACAACAGAGAGGCAGAAGACTTCAAATCCTATCTCTAAAAGAGGAAAAACAAAGAAAAATTCCTAGCTGCAAAGAGGAGGCCCAGGCCTTCCAAATCCAGACATTTGCATGTTCTCAACAAACGCAAGAATAAAGTATGCTATTTGAATGGAGTTCAAAATATTTTATAAACGAAGCAAATTACTTCTGCATGTTCCGGGCTTCTACAGAAAACAAATAGCATTTTGGTAAAAAGACACAATTTGCTTTCAACAGTAAAACCAAAGCCGAGGTGGCTTCAGATAGCATCGGCTCTCACTGGCGGCCTGCACGCTGGCTCACTTGAAGTTTGTGCGCGATTAGAAGGCCTTGATTGTCCCCAAGGGGGTTGGCAGGGCTCCCATGGAGATGTGGCTAGTTATTTCTTGAACATCTTTGCCAAGTCCCCCGCCTCACCAATTCCTTCTGCGTTCGGCCAGAGTTTCTGAGAAGGGGCAACTGAGTGGAGGTGAGGCTGGCTGCGTTTTGTCTCCTGACGTTTCTGATTTGCGACCTAGGTCCCCAGGTTTTCCAGCCCCCTGACAGTGGGTGGCAGCTGTTTCGGGCATCTCTGTGGGTGGGTGACCCAGAGGCCCTACCTTTGCGCCGGGCATCGGGAGGCCCCTAGCGGAGGGCGGGCGCATCCTTGGTTGCGGAGCGGGGTGGAGAGCGGGGGCGGGGGGGGAGGAGGGCGGGGAGCGGGCTCCGACTTCCCGCGTGCTCGGGTCGCTGTCCCCAGTGGTGCCGGCAGAGGGCGCGGGCATCGGCCTCGCTGCCATCGGGGCGGGCGAGCCAGGGACCCTGCCTCCTGCGCGCCCGCCCGAGGTCCGCCCCCCGCGCTTGTCCCGGCGGCCGGCGGGACGCCGGAGCCCGAGCCCTGGCTGCAGCGGACCCGCGCTTTGGGCCGGGGAGAGCGGGACCGCGGAGCGCCCTCGAAGACCAGCGCCGGTCGGAAGGAGCGGACGCGCGGCGGGCGGGGGCCGACGCGCCCCGACCCGGAGCCCGAGCGGGGAGCAAGGCGACCCGTAACCCACGGCGAGCAGCATGGCCCGGGGCTGGGCGCGGTCGCCGTGGGCGTCTCTGTGCGCAACAGCCGTCTGGGCGGCCGCTGCGCTCCTGCTCTGGACGCCCTGGACCTCAGGTAGGCGGCTGTGCGCTCTCCGAGCATCGCCTGGTCCTCCACCCCTCCGCCCAGGCCGCCGCGCTGGCGCCGGGGCTCCGGATTCAGGGGCGCCGGGCAGGGCCATGCGCCGCGCTCTCGGCGCCAGCTCGGGCCCGTGCTTTCGGTCGCCCGGGGCTGGTTCCAATAAGCTGCGCTCTGGGGACCAATAAGTGTTTCCAGAGGCCGGGGTGGGCAGCCGCGGGGAGCCCCTCACGACTGCGTGGTGGCTGGAATCTGCATCCGCAGACGTGCCCAGGGCGTCCCAAGACCTGGATTCTTTCCTTCCCTGGCCACACGGACCGTTGTTCTCCGTCTTCACCTGGGGCAGAGGTGGCCCCGAGTTAGAGTTTGTCACTGTCCCAGCGCAGGGGGTGGGGGCCGTGTGATAAGAGCTCTTGGCTTTCCTTTTGTTGGTGGTAGAGTGGGAAAAGGTGCTGGGGGAGGGGGGTGGGCGCGTCCTAGTACCCCAGTACTCGGTGTCTCGGCTGGAGGGAGAGGATTCCCGGGTAGGCTTTCCTCGCGCGTTCCATCTGCCCTGGTGGTCAGCCGGGGCGCACGTGACCTCCGAAAGCAGAGCGGTTTCCAGGGTACCTGGGAAGAAAGACCAGTGTTGGCCAGAGGAGGCTGCCCTGGCTCTAGCAGTTCATGGGTTCCAGGCCGATTCTGGGTACCCTGCGGATATGGGGAAGGGTAGATAGACCCTGGAGGATGTGGCTTGCCCGAGGTTTCCAAATGTGTGAGGTGCGCCATGCTCCTACAGGGGCGTCCCAGCCCCTCACCCCGCAGCTGCGTTCCTGCAGGCAGGTGAGAATTTGGAAGCGCGCAGGCAGTGGGGGTGCATGCTCTTCCTGAGTCCTGCTGAGCATTGCGACTCTTGCATTCCGGCGACCCCTGGGAGGTGAGAGACAAATGCTGAGCAGATTCTCGAGGGGTCGTTTGGGTTAAGCAGATGCTGATGGCGTTGAATGGTTCTGACTACTTGATATGCTTTTATACCTATGTCCACAAAAGCGTGAACCACGGATTGCCGGATGAGACGCGTACACCACCAAGTTAATGCCGTTATCTCATTGTCCATGAAAGGTATCCCCTTCTTCCTACCATGGGGACGTTTTTTTGAAATCAGGGGGCCTGAAAGAGGTCGCCCAGATGGGCAGTTGAGGCCTTTGGTGGCAGCCCACGGTGGTGGTTAACTGCCTTGGAAAACAGCCTTGCAAACAAACCCTCTGCCTGGGGCGACTTTGATGCAGCTGAGGTGGGGGATGGGGTTTGCTCTGGTGTGGGGATGGAGGTGGGGGATGGAGTAGGAGGATGCCTTGGTTGCTTAAAATCAAGGCTGTAAGCAGGCCAGAAGAGTTGTTTGCATTTCAGGTGTAGCATTTTGAGTACTGCACTCCTTCTGGTGCAAAGAAAGTGTCTCACGAGCCATTTTCTTTAACTTTTGAACCTCATGTGGAGGTGTTTTTCCTTGCTATTGGAATAATTGTACTTTCCATAGGGAAGGAGTAGGCTGAGTTTCTCCTCTTTATGGATTGCTAGCCACGGGGACTGAAAACACAAAGACTTAGATTTCTCATTGTGATTACGTGTTACTGTCCCAGGTTTGGCCCCTAGAGGACTTACAGGTTAACCCCTGTATGCCCCCAATACATCCATCACTTCAGATCACTGACCCACATTCTACCATAAGAACAGGTGCCCGGCTCCGCTTCCATCTTTCCCTCTTCCTGCCACATCTTTAGTCTTTGCTCCAAGGCACTCCAGCTCCTTACTGTGCTGCAGAGTTCAGAAACAAAGATCTGGGTACTCAGTGGTCCTGAGTATCATGGTATTATAGGAAATTAGGGGTTCCAGATCTTTTCTGCTATCAAGGGGTGAGTCCGTGCAATTGGAGAGTTTTATACCTGAAATGATTCTCCATTAAAAAACATGGAGGGGCTGGAGAGATGGCCTAGCAGTTAAGAGCTCCAACTGCTCTTGCAGAGGACCCGGGTTCGATCTCCAGCACCCACATGGCAGCTGAGAACCGTCTTTAACTACAGTTCCAGGGGAATCCGACATCCTCTTCTGACCTCTGAGGCATTGCATGACACGGGTGCACTGACCTACATGCAAACAGTACATTCATACACATACAAAATAAATTAAAAAAAAAATTAAAAAACTAAAGAAAACATGGAGTATTTTAAAAGGGTTTGTAGGAAGGGTTTGTATGTTCTTACTCCGTGTTTTTAATGGGGAGACTCTGTTTTGTAAGCACACAAGAATACCAGATCCTCCCAGTAGGGAACGAAGGAGTGATGAGTTTTGGGGTCCCTCTCCTCTCCCTTTCACAAGGTAGGGTTTGCTTCCAGCCCAGATCCCAGGAGTTGACTATCACAAGATCCAAGGACACTCCACGCTCCTAGAAGAGAAATGAAAACATGCTGTATAAGACGACTTTGTGGAAACAGAAAAGATTTTGTGTACATAGTGAAGCAACATGTTTTTCTTATTATGCCTGTGTACCAAGGGAGAACTGCACATTTGAAACTTTTTCAGTATGTAATAATGAGTTCAAGTTGAGCACTGGCATGCTCTCAAGAAAACTGTCACCCCGAGAACCTGAACATTGTGAACCCTGTGGGACATGCACTGTAGTGCTGAAACCCACAGCTTTGAATTTGGCAGGCTGGCATTCTACCACAGAGCTCCGACCTTAGTCCTCAGCCCTGTGGCTGCACTCGATTGAGTTAAGAAGTTAAAATTACAAAGCCAACGAGAATTCTGCTTAATATTTTTGCATGCAAAAAATTACACTGGCTTAAAATTTTGTATTTCTAGGGTAGTTTTGCTGACAGGAGTCTGCAGCTTTGTAAGGCAGTGTACAAATGACATTTCTATTTTATTGTCAAACATTGCTCCTACTGTTTCCTCAGAATGTAATTGAAATTGGTGTTTGTGTGGCTTGCAGTGACAAGTGTGACTGGGTTGCCCTTTTAAGGGCCTAGACTTCACCTTGAGGACTGGGCAGAGCCTGCTTGCAGTGACAAGTGTGACTGGGTTGCCCTTTTAAGGCTTGAGGCTGGGCAGAGCCTGCTCTTCTTGTGGCCTGTTTTGGGGGAATCTTTCTGCAGGTAGGGGTAGATATTCTGGGGTGAGAAGTAGTTTCTTCTGACTGGTATGGAAGATGAATATCCTTTAGAAAGATTTCTGCTGAGTACTGCCACTCCTTTAAAATGGGTTGTGGGGAAGGCCAGGATGGGAAGATGTCATTTTAGAGTGCTGGGTGTAAAGGCCCTGGTTTCCCTAAAGGGCAGGACCTGGCTGATCTGCCCAAGGGCTGGAAATTCTCAGACTCGCTGTGCATCTTTCCCTTGGAAAGTAATTCCAGGTGTCGTTCATGGAAAAGACACATTACAACCAAGTATTATACTTGCTCAAAGGTTCATGAACTGTTCCCTTAGGCCACAGAGGCCTTCTGTTTATCTGCAGGTTACCTAGGCACCTGGAGGGGGAGCAATGGTAGACACTCTTTACTGGGTTCACCTTGCTGCACCTGGCTGGGGGCTGTCCCGGATGGGGATGGCTCTTCCTTGTATGGGTCCCCTGGCTGTGACTGTTCCTTTTAAGAAAGTTGTCATTAGAATGTTTCCTTCTTGGGGAACTTTGTAGTGACCACTTAGTGGGACTCCCTCCTCTCCCCCCATCTCAAGTATGCTGGGTTCAAAGGAGAGCACCATTGTCAGCTAAGACTGTTTCCAGTGAGTGTGTGGTTGGTAGTCTTTTTGGTCGTCATTTTGTCTGTGGACTGGGGGTGCAAAGGATCCATTTGGTCACCTTCTCTTGGCCTCTTCGGTGTGCACTTTTCCACTGCACTACTGGTGCTAGTTAAGAGCTCAGTGAGCCACTGCAGCCCTGGAATGACGGCGCGGCCAGCAGCCCGTTTGTGTGCAGCCTCCTTTTCCTAGCATATATTTATTTGGCTTTTTTGAGCAGCCGGCCTAGTTGGAAAGGAGGGTGGGGTAGCTCTGCTTACATGTGCAGTGGTCATAAAAACTGTCTGAGGTGTAATCTGTTTGAAATTAAACTAAAACAGAATGGCCAAGGAACCATTGGTTAGATGATGTTGGGAATTTTCAGAAAGGGGAATTGGGTGGGTGTGGTTTGTGCCAATGAGGAGATTTCTGGGGGTTGTTTTAAGTTCCAGCTCTGACCTCCCCCCCATCAAAAAGCCAAAGGGAAGGAAATAATTACAGAAAAATTTTGACTAATTCGACTAAATAGCTTGGCCTCTAGAACATCTTAGACTCCAATGGGAAGTGTGTGTTCCTTTAATTGTGTTATGAGTTTCAGTAAGCACTCTGCCACTTCTGAGATGTTATCAGGGAGAATGTGGCTGCTCCAAATCCTGTAAGAGTGGGGGAGGGTTCCCACCCTTCCCTCTATTCCCAGCCTCCTGGAGAGTTCCTACCACCCCTCTATTCCCAGCCTCATGGCTTCCAACCCTCCTGAAGGGACTTTAACTTTTTTAGTTTTTTTTGGAGGGGGGGGGAAGGGTTTATTCAGCTTACATCTCCTAGGTCACAACAGTTCATCACTTAGGGAGCCCAAGGCAGGAACTCAGGGCAGGAACCTGGAGGCAGGAGCTGAAGCACAGTTTTGAGTCTTTGCTTCATAAACTCAGATATATTTAAATTTCTTCCACCAGTATTTTATAGTTTGGACTGTTCAAACCTTTGCTTCCACAATTAAAACAATGCTTAAATATTTTTCTTTTTGGTGCTACTATAATTGAAGTTGTTTTCTTAATTTCCTTTTTTGTATTTTTTTTTTTTTTGATGTTTTTGATATAGGTCTTCCTATAGCCCCAGCTGGCCTGGAACTCACTCTGTAGACCAGGCTGGCCTTGAACTCACAGAGATCCACCTGCCTCCGCCTCCCAAGTGCTAGGATTAAAGGTGTGCGCCACCATGCCCAGCTTTATATTGTTAATTATTAATAAGTTTATAGAAATTAGTTTAAACAAGCTTATTTGGGCTTTTTTTTGTCCTGTGAATTTGCAGGGTTTATTAATACTTTGTGGCTTATTCTGTTGTATAAGATCATGTTATCTGCAAAGAGAAAATCAAACTTCTTTTCCAATTTGGATGCCTTTTGCTACTTCTATTTTTCTTGCTTAGTCTAGAACTTCCACCACTATGTTGAATAGAAATATTCCAAGTCGGCACCGTCGTTTTGTAACTGATCTCAGGAGGAAAGTTTTCAGTCTTTCACCATTTTGTTCTCATGTTTTTTGTATGCTTTGACGTTTACAACATGTGAAAGTTCTACATGTTCAGATAATAACATTAAGTCACTAAAGACATCTAGGAAACTGAATGCAACCAAGAAAGTCAAGGCTTTTCTATTGCAAATGGGTTGTGGGAGGAAGAAACTTAGTCCATGTAAATGTTAGATGTGTTGCTTTGACTGTGTAGCTTCAGCAGACAGGGAAAAGCAAACAACACCTGCAAACTAATCTTGCTGGGCTTGGCTTCCATAGTGGTTTGGCATTTTGTGAGAGTTGGAATTGGATGAATGAGAAGCATGTTTAGTGTTGAAACCAGGCTTCTGGCTGTGGAATGACTGAGCACACATGTGCAGTGGGGGAAGGCAAGAGAATGGGCTGGAGTTGGCTGTGTGAAGATGACTTGTGCCTTCATATGTACACACAAAATGTATGTAATATTAAACTATAGACTGGTGGTTTGTAAATTACATCCATTCTTTGTGTAAGTTGATACTCATGACCATTGAGGATTCCCAGTACCTAGATCTTTGTTTCTGAACTCTGCAGCACAGTAAGGAGCTGGAGTACCTTGGAGCAAAGACTAAAGATGTGGCAGGAAGAGGGAAAAATGGAAGCGGAGCTGGGGACACGTTCTTATGGTAGAATGTGGGTCAGTGGTCTGAAGTGATGGATCTATTGGGGGCACATTGTGGCCAAACCTGGGACAGTAACACCTCATGACAATGAGAAATCTAAGATGGAAAGTCACAGCCAATAAGGAACCCATGTCTGAGTCTTGTCTGGGCTCTTGTCACAAAGTACCCCAAACTAGATGAAATCGATCTCACAGTTATCACAGAAATTTATCATCCAACAGTTCTGGAGTTGGAAGTCCAAAGTCAATACGCTGTCAGTTCCTCGGTCCTTGGAAGCTGTCAGGTAGACTCTTCTACCCCTTCTAGTTCTTGCTGGCTCTCTGTGGCTTGTGGCTACGTCTGTCTTATCCTCTATTCTGTCCTTATATGGGTTTCTTCCCTGAATGTCCTTACCTCTTCATGTCAGGACATCATTATTAACTAAGGGTTCACCCTGAATCTAGGAAGAGTTCATCTGAAATTCCTTATCACTGCCAGGAAGACTTTTCAAATTAGGTCACATGAATTTTAAGGGAATACTTAACTTACTGTCACCCACAAATCAATGGCAGAGGTGGGGAAGCAAGGCAGTTCTACATAGCAAGACTCCTCTAGTCAGTGATTGTGCAGATTGATTTGAATGAGGCCATCAATGAGTCCTGAGTCTTGGTAGTGGGCTGAGTACTGACTCTAAGTGATGCATTCAGTGAGTACTGAATCCAGGTGGTAGGCTGGGTGAGAACTGAGTCAAAGTGATGACTTAAATACTGAGTTTTAAGTGTTGACGGAGTGAGTGCTGAGTCTAAGTGATGTGCTGAGTATTCCTGAGTTTCCACCTGTGTGTTCTCCATTTTTCCTTAAGGACAATGGATAACTAGATCAGAGGGTGCAGAGTCACCTTAACTAGGTGACCCATGTTCATGTCACTGATTTGGGTAGATGGACACTGGTCCTTCTGGTAAGCACACTGTGTGGGGCCTGCATCCCAGTTGGGGACAAGAACCTGAATGTGGTGGCAAGCCAGGATTAGCATGCCCACCGGGTGGGTCATATTGGGAAGCTGCATTATTGACTGTCTGTGCTGTGAGAGGCAGAACAGCCTAGCAAGGGCCCCATCTGAGGGACTCTGCAGGGTTGGTGAGACAGCTGTGCTGAGGTAAAGGATGGCTGTGGTGGATAATCCTGGAACTCTTGATCAAGGTGGAGAGAAATATTTAAGAGTGAGCTAAATTATCTTTCCTGAACATGTTAGCTGTGAGGACTCTGGGTAGAATATTATCTCTTAGGAAATTCATGCTGTGTTGTTAAAGTATAAAGCTCAACAGTATGATTGTGGGTCTGGAGAGAGGGTGAGACCCATAGGAAAAGATGTGGAAAATTAATCCCAGCACTCTGGAGGCAGAGGCAGGCAGATCTCTTGAGTTTTCAAGGCCAGCCTGGTCCACATAGCGAGTTCTAGGACAGCTGGGGCTACAATGAGACCCTGATTCAAAAAGACCAAAAAAAAAAAAAAGTGGAAAATTAGTGAATCTGAGTATAGATTTTTTTTTCTGAGTATAGATTTATATTTAGAATTATGTATGTGTGTGTGTGTTTATGTGTGTGCCCTCAGAGACAAGAAGCTGGAGTTAGAAGCACTTGTGAGCTGCCTGACGTGGGTGCTGGGAACCAAACTCTTGTCCTTTGTAAGAGCAGTACATACATAATCACCTGCTGTTGATTTCTCTAGCCAGGACCTGGGGCATTTCATACCAGTTCCTGCAACTTTTGAAAATGAAGAATTAAAAGCATTCAGTGATAGGTACATGTAGCTGTAATCCTGTGACCAACAGTGGAGCTTAGTGCATTTTTTTCCTTTTTTCTGTTTATTTTTTTATTTTTAGAACATCCTTTTCCTGTAGCCCCAGCTGGCCTGGAACTCAGACCATGCTGGCCTCAAACTCACAGAGATCTGCCTCACTTTGCCTCCTGTGAGGCCAGAGAATGTTTTCATCGAGGGACCAAAAATACTTCAGTCTTAAATCTTTTGACTAGATTGCCAGAAATTCAACTCTTTTCCCCTTTAAGTTTTTATTACAGAAAAATTCTGACTTACTTACAATCAGACACTGCAGTTAAGGACTGCTGGGGAGAAGATGGTCTGTCTTCCAGGCTGCCTGCAAAAGCGGGCTCTGGATGAAAGGATGTGGAGCGTCCAGGAACAAGCGAGGCTCAGCACACCTCACTTAGCCGACTTCAGGGCTTCCCTACCTTTGTTCACACAGAGAAATGAGAGCCACTCCAATTCTTCCAACAACAGGATTCCTGAGTTCACTGCCCAGGACTCAGCCCCATCCTTCACACCCCCATCCTTCACACCCCCTCCTCCACCTCCACCCTCACTCATACGAATGTCAAAGCCAGCACTTTCTGGAACTGAGAAGCATCAGCCACTGGAATCCAGGGCCAGGCTGTGGAGAAAGAAAGCCTCTGATCCATCTAGCCTAGCCTGGCCAGTTTACTGGGGTTGCTTATGGGAGGGAGCATGCACAGGTGACTCAAAGCAGCTGTCTCACAGAAAAGCACACTCTCAAAAGCTGGAAGTGGTTGGCAGAACACCCTGGAATGGGCCATTGCATGCCATCCTTGGAGCTGTAAGTTTGCATGCTTGCCGTGTTGAGGAACTCAGTGCCTCCCATTTGCAGGCAGGTGTGTTCTACCCTGAGCTGCGGCCCCAGGGCTCTCCTGCTCTCTTTGAGTCCAGGATTCTTTCAAATAAACATGGTATTAAAATGGAGAAAGGCAGGCTGGAGAGCCGACTTAGCCGTTAAGAGCACTGGCTACTCTTGCAGAGGACCCAGGTTCAGTTCTCAGCAACCATATGGTGGCTAAAAGCTGTCTGTAACTCCAGTTCTGGGGGATCGGACGCCCTCTTCTGGCCTCTGTGACATTGCGTGCAATCAGTGCACTTAATACTCATGCAGTCAAACACAAACCTACAATAAAGTCAGTGGGGAAAGGTGAGAGGACGCCTTTGCTTGTCAGTGTGTACTGTCCTCCCCTCTCCCCCAGATTCATTTTCTGCTTGTGAAGCCTTTGAATCATATTTGAAAGTTCAGACTAGAAACACAGTAGTGTTTCCAGCAGCAGGAACAGATGAAAGAAGCCTCATGAAGAACTCATCAGATGTGCAGGGGCACTGTTCAGTGATAGAGCCAGGCTTTGAGTTCCATCCTCAGCCAAGAAGGAGAATTCATAAGATCCCGAGGAGAATATAATTACTCCAGTGAAGAAGGGAGGCTGGGATAGAGCTCAGTAGAGGAAGTCTTGCCTAGCATGTGTAAGGAGCTGAGTTTGAGGCCTTAAGACAATGAAATAAACAGAAAGGAACAAATCTATGGCTAGGTAGTCTGAGAAGTATAAAAGCAAAAGCTGTTAGTTTATAGAATGAGTTTGGCTTTGCCGTCAAGACAGTGCAAGTTGGGATAATGATCCTATGAGCTAGGCTCCTTCCCCTGGCTAAAGTCAGAGTGAGTAATAAGGAGCGTGTAGACAGCATGTGGGGAGTGTGCTGTGCAACTTGCCACTTTCAGGGCTGATTGGCACTGCCTGTTAGTATTTAAATTGCACATACTCTGTGGTCTGCTAAACCATGAGCACATGATGCTGTTCACTGGAGTTTTTGTGTACTGAAACTAGGAACAGCTCCATGCCTTCTAAGATAAATAGGCAGTGCTGCTTTCAACTGTGGGTTACCCAGCAGATGTAGTAAGTGCTATGAGCACAGATACCTGTGCATGCAGATAGAGGCATTCTCGGACTCCCGGGTGGAGCAAGGTCAGATTGCAGTAGCAGCTTTGGGCCCTGGGTATAGGCCATCTAGACTGTCTCAGCTCCCTGTTTGTCCCCTCCCTCCTGCCTCCTGCCCGCCCACCTTGATGGCTGTCTCTGAAGAGCAGAGAAGGTCTTATCTAACTAGATGTTTACTTGCTGCCTCTGAGTGTGACTGATTCAGGATCTGCAGTCTCCTCTCTTGGATGTCCCAGACAGACAGCTGCCTCTACAGATTAGGACACTTCCAGTCAACCTCAGACTGAAAATATTTGCATCTGGAAAGTTTCAGAGAGCCAAGCGTGAACTTGCTGCACACTTAGACTCACATGGTGGGAGGGTGTGAGCAGGTTACAGGCTGTTAGCACTTGAATATCTGTTGATTTTGGTGTCTTGTGGGTCCTGGAACCCGCAGGCTATGGATAGATACCTGGGAGGACCGATGGAATGGAATGGGGGCTGTGACATCGTGGGTGTTGCTCCTCCATTGCTGTCTACCTTGCTTTCTAAAAACAGTCTGTGAGGAAGTCCGTGGGAGTCTGTTTAGTGAGGAACCCTGGCAGTTCCTGAGATGGTTAGAGGTGTAGCTGGGCCTTTAGGGTTAAGCAATTAGGGAAGAGCGAGGTTTCAGCTTGGCTGGGTCTCTGGGTTTTCAGATTACTCACGGGATGGGGGTGTTCTCTGGGTTTTGCAAAAAAAAAAAAAGAAAAAGAAAAAAACCCCACATTTGTTGCACATTTCATTCTAGACATACTTAAAGTATTGTGAAACTGTGTGTCTCTGCCCAGACCAGTGGTGCCCCCTGGGTAACTTCTTTTTAGGTGGACCGAAGCAGCTTTCTCTGTTTAATTCAATTTCTGGACATTACCTCATGAACTATGGGCATTCCTTTTCATTGTGTAAGTGGCCACAAAATGGGAATCTGGGGTGTGTGGCTTGGTGGGAGAGGGTTTCTGGAGCAAGTACAAGGTTCTGGGTTCAACCCCCGTATTCCTCATGTTCGTATGTTTCAATGAACCTGGTTTCTGCTAGGCTGCCTGGACAGTTAACCCCTGGGATCTGTTTGTGGTCTGCTTTGGTGTTGGAGTCACAGATGACAGCCACAGTGTCTGGGTTTTATGTGGTTGCTGGGGACCTGAAGTCAAGTTCTCAAGCTGTGTAGCAAGCCCTTGACCCACAGAGCCTTCCATCCAGCCACTAGTTTCCAGTTTTTTTATGGGTATTAAAATAGGGGATCATTTTGATTTTTTATAAAGTGAATATTACACCATTAGGGTTGAATTGTGATCTCCCCTGAAAAAAAGAAAGATCTGTTGAAGTCTTTGACTTTTAGAGAAAGTTTTTTTTTATTTTTTTATGAAGGTGATAAGATGAGATCATCAGGGTGGGTCCTGCTCCTCTGTAACTGGACCTTTACAAAAGGGAGGATTTGCAACAGACAGACTCACCAAGGGAGGGGACAGAGAAGGTGCCAAAGATGCAGACCAGGGCTCTGCAGCTCAGCTCACAGCTCACAGAGCCTCTGCACTCCCCACCTTTTGCTTTGGGACAGCAATTGTGTAAACTGCCTGGTCCCCGGTCTTTGTTTTGGCAGCAACTGCAGAACATCGCAGTTGGAGTAATTTTTAATGAATAGGGGTGGGGGAAGGTGCTAGCTCAGTGGAAGAGTGTGGTGGGCCCAACGTGCACGAGTTTCCATGTTCCATCCCTACTAATAAATAAGTAAATATTTGGCTCATGGTCATGGAGGCTGGCAAGTCAAGCCCTGTCATTTAGCACTGGTGTGTGGTGAGACCTTGTTGCATTGGAAAGTGTTGGGGGGGGGGTCCTGCAGAGACAGAGAAAGCTGGGGTCACCAATATCACCATGGGGCTGCCTCCTTCTAACCTCGTCAACCCTAATTATCTTCCATTGTCTCCACCAATATCATCATGGGGCTGCCTCCTTCTAACCTCCTCAACCCTAATTATCTCCCAATGTCTCCACCAATATCACCATGGGGCCTTCTCCTTCTAACCTCATCAACCCTAATTATCTCCCAATGTCTCCACCTCCAAATATCATTAACATAGGAATTAGAGGTTAAGTTTTTAGTATGTGAATTTCTGAGATGCACCCTCAAACCCTACCAGAGTAACTCAGACTTGAGTGTGCACTGTCACCTATTGCTGGCTACTGGTTTACTGAGTTTATGCACAAAAATTTACTTGATAAGAAGTTTCCACTGCTTCACAAATGCTGCTGAGGCCTTGGCCCTGGGGTGGGAGCTCATTGACTAACTTCCAGCACTGGCCAGTGCTCTGGTGAGGAGTCGGGGGACACAGAACCCACAAGGCGTGTGTGGTCAGCAGCTTGGGTCACAGGCCTTTGTGTGGTTGCCCAATAGGTCAGTCAGTTGCATCAGGGTGCGTCTTATCCTGATGGAAAGCTTTGTGATCATGTGCCCTGCTGGCCAGGATATGCAGGGCACTTCCAAGCAGGCCATACGCATCCAGGGTCTGCTCTCCAGAGGTCACTGGTCAGCTGCCCATCTATGTCCTCTTTGGTATTTTCCTGGGGAGAGAAGGGCCTTGATTAGGTTTGACACTTTGATGGGAGTGGGTGATTCCTCAGAGGGGCCTCCCAGGTGTCAGAAATGACCAAGCTGACCAGGCAACTCCCTAGGGACAGAAAACAGCTGCCTGGGTCTTCCAAAGATTCCACCCCCCCAGGCCCCTGACACAAGGTTCCGTTTTGACCTCTGGCCTTTCTTCCCTTACAGAGGTCTGGGCAAAAGCAAAGACAAAAGCCAACAAAAGCAAACACCCTGCTGCTGGGATGTGGCTGTCAAGCCTTGTGATTTATGGGGACATGGGAGCCTTTGGAAGTAAGAAGCAGATGGATTGGCCTCCAGGGATTGGACCCATAGGAAGGCCTGCCTCCCGGGGAGGGAGACCTGCATCTCCAGACAGGAGGGGAAGGACTTCCAGGAAGCGCCTTTTGTCCTATGGACAGTTCACTTCTGCCCTGTCTTCCTACGTAGCTCCCTAGGGAGCCTGAATGAAGAAGGTGATGATTTGGGTAGGGTGGGTGTTTGTACTCTGTGGGTATGGGTGCTGGAGAGGGTCACTTGGGGAGAAAATAGCTTTTAAAAGAAGGAACCTCTCACTACTCCAGACAGAATGAGACTTAGAAAGATTCTATCTTCTGATTGTGTTAACTGTTCTGCCAAGAACATAATTTCTGTCATGATTCAGCTGACTTTGATGTATTCCAGTTTTGCCTTGATGTTTGCAAATTTCAGTGTGTTATCATTTAAGTTAGGAAACTTCATTTTGAACAAAAAATGCCCTCATCCTTTGTTTTAGTTGAAGGAAAACCCATTGTTTCGCAAGGCAGAACCCAGTACCAATTACCTGCCTCTCATTAGTGAAAGACTGTATGTGTTTTAGAGTTCAAATAGGGTTCACTTTTTATCCTTTTTTTTCTATTTTAAATGTTGAATGAATCTTTTTGAGAAAATTATAATTAAAAAAGAGCCAAGATAGATTTATCTTACTTAACTGCATTTCTATGGGTTGTAAAACCTGATGCTCATTAGAACCAAGACAAAAATGGGAAATAATGAAGGCCAGCATGGGGCATAAAGCAAGCTGCTCAGGATTAAGTTCTCAAAATTCTCTTCATCCTTGCTTTTCTCTCTAGCCAGAGAATGGAGCCTGTTGTGAACCTGGGGATCTGTGGGGGTGGGAGGGGAATGGGGGCCTCCTGATGTTGAACAAGATTGGCTGGAACCAGCATTTTTTCTATTATTTTTATTTTAGGTGTATGAATATTTGACCTGCATATATATAAGTACGCCATGTGCATGCAATGCCTGAAGAGGCCAGAAGAGAGCATCAGATCCCCTGGAACTAATTTCAGATGGTCGTTAGCTGTCATGTGCATATTAAGAACCAAACTCTGGTCCCTACAAGAGAAACAAGTACTCGTAACTGCTGAGCTATCTCTCCATCTCCAGCTCCTTTGGGCAAACTTTCATAATTTTTTTTTTAGCCTTTTTGACACAGGGTCTCCCTTTAGTCCCAGCTGGCCTTAAGCTCACTATGTAGACCAGGCTGGCCTTGAACTCACAGAGATCCACCTGCCTCTGCCTCCCGAGTGCTGGGATTAAAGTCTTGCGCCACCACGCCCCGCCTCATAAATATTTTTTTAATTTTTAAAAAAAATTTTTAATTTTTTATGTGTATGAGTGTACTGTCTGCGTGTAGGTTGGTGCACCTGTGTCGTGCAATGCCGCAGAGGTTAGAAGAGGGCGTTGGATTCCCCTGGAACTGGAGTTAAAGACGGTTCTTAGCTGCCATGTGGGTGCTGAGAATCGAACCCAGGTCCTCTGCAAGAGCAGTTGGTGATTTTAACCACTGAGCCATCTCCCCATCACCCTTATAAATATTTTTAAAGGGTCAGTTTTATGTTTGAAGAATGAGCATTACTGTCCATTTTGAGGTTAGCTTGGGATTGGACTGGGCCAACCCTACGGTGTCTTCTTCCAGCACCAGTTCCTTGGTGTAACATGTGACATGTCTGAAGTTAGTAAGTGCAAACTGAGTTGGGGAAGGTATGAGAGGGGAGCATGGGAAGCCACCTTGATGCTGTTTCCTGTGTGCCTAAAACTGCTTCCAAAGTCAAATCTATTATTGAAGAGCATGTTTGTGTTAAATGTATGATTCAACTTTTCCACCACTAGGCTATTATTTTAATAACAGCTTTTTCTGATTTACATGCCAGAAAACACCACTTTAAAGAGTACAACTTGGTGCTTTTTAGTGTATTCACTGTCCTGAAACTGACACCATAATGACTTTTGGAATGTTGTCATTCCCCCTAAAGAGACTGTACCCCTTATAGTCACTGCTTTCCCAGGGCCTGGCAACCAGCTCACTTTCTGGCTCTAAGAGTGTGTTTTCTTTTCTTTTTTTTTTTTTTTTAATTTTTATTTATTTCTGTATATGTATGAATGTACTGTCTGCATGTAGGTTTGTGCACTGTATTAGTCAGTTTTCTGTTGCTGTGATAAAGCACCATGACCAAGGAACTTATAAAAGGAAGAGTTTATTTGAGCTTACGATTGGCGGTTCCAGGGAATTAGAGTCCATTGTGGTGGCAGGCGTGGTGGCTGGATCTGGAGCAGCAAACCGAGGGTCACATCTCGCAAAGAGCACAGGAAACAGAGAGAGCGACTGTAGACCACAGAGGCTTGTTAAAACTCACTAAGCCTGCCCTCAGTGACACACTTCCCCCAGCATGGCCACACCTTCTAAGACCTCCAAAAACAGCACCACCAACTGGAGACAAATGTCTGAATACTTACAGCCTATGGGGGACACTCATGCAAACCACCACATGCACCCATGTCGTACAATGCCGCGGAGTCAGAAGAGGGTGTCGGATTCCCCTGGAACTGCAGTTCTCCTGGAATTGGAGTTTCAGACAGTTCTCGGCCGCCATGTGGGTGCTGGGGATTGAACCCGGGTCCTTTGTAAGAGTGGTTGGTGCTCTTAACCGCTAGGCCATCTCTCCAGCTCAGCTGAGAGATGCAAATTCTCTGATATTTTATTTAAGTAGAAGTGTTTCCATATGCATTTGTGTGTGTGTGTGTGTGTGTGTGTGTGTTTAACTTTGCAGGTAGCACAATGTTTCTAAGGCCCATTCATGTCCTGAGTGTCGGCATTTTATTTCTTTCAAAAATAAGACAAATTCCCTTTTTTTATTTTTTTGAGACAGGGTCCCCTGTAGCCCCAGCTGGCCTGGAACTTACTATGTAAACCAGGCTGACCTTGAACTCACAGAGACCTGCCTGCCTCTGTCTCCCTAGTGCTGAGATTAAAGGCATGTGCCACCATGCCCAGCCAAGACAGATTCTTTATTTGGGGACAATTTTAAGTTCACAGAAGTGTTAAGACAGGGCTGGAGAGATGGTTCTGTTGGTAATGCATGAAGACTTGAATTTGATCTCCAGAACCTGTGTGAATTTGTGGAACGTGATTATGTGCACTTGTAATCACAGTGCTGGGGAGTGGGAGGAGAGAGAGGCTGATCCCTGGTGCGCATAGCCACTCAGCCTAGTTAAATTGACAGGCTCCAGAAAGATCCTATGTGCAAAATAAGGTGGGAGGATGGTGAGATGGCTTGTTTGGTAAAGTGGATTCCGCAGAGACCTGAGGACTTGAGTTTACATCTCCTGCATTCACAGAAAAGCCTGGTATAGTGTCAGGTGTCTGTAAACCCTGCCCTAGAATGGGGTTGGGGGGGAGGGAGACAGAAGGATCCCCCAGGGCTTGCCGGCCAGCTAGACTGTGAATTCCAGATTCAGTGAGAAAACCTGTCTGGAAGAAAAGAAAGATAATAAGGTGGAGATCAATAGAGAAAGACATCCCACGTTAACCTCTGGTCTCCATGTGTACACAGAAGTGTGTATATCCATATCCATATATGTATATGTACATACACACATACACCACACACAAATGCTTGCATGGACATACATACAAATCTGAACTGTGCCTGAGGAATGACATCCAAGGTTGACGTGGCCTCCACATGCCCACACATATGTATGTACACCTGAACCCCCACACACATAAGTGTAGACAGTGAGCTCTCATGCCCATGCCCCACATCTTGACTTCTGCTTACTAACATCTGTCAATATAGTTCTTTTCTCAATTGATGAGCCAGTGCAGCCACACCATGTTAACCGATTTCCATCGTTGTGCCCAACGTTCCCTTCCTTTTCAAGGGTGCCACTGAGGATACGGAGCTGCATTTGACTGTCAAGCTTCTTTAGGCTGCTCTTGACTGTGACAATGTCCCAGAGTTGGTTAGAGTGGTGCCCTTTGAAGAGTGTCCATGCTTTACCGAATGTCCCCGTAGTTGGGGTGGGTCTGCTGTTTTTCTCCTGATTTGATGTTGATTATGGGTTCTGCAGAGGAAACTCAGAGGGTTTGCACCCACTGGTCGAGGACCTTTATTCAAGCCTATCATCTTTCCTTTTTTGTAATTGTGTGGCTAGACCACATTTCATCTGTTCATCTGTTCGTGGACACCTGGATTGTTTCCAAGGGCCATTATGAACACTGCTGTGAAGAATAACAGGTACATGTTTTTCTGTGGCTGTGGTTTTCTTCTTTTGGGTATATGCCCCCAAATGGACTTTTGAGGGTCTGGAGAGCTGGGTTTTGAGGGGTTTGGCTGCTCTTGTAGAGGTCCTGGGTTTGGTTCCCAGCAACCACGTGGCAGCTAACAACCACCTGAAACTCTAGTTTCAGTGGAATCTGATGCCCTCTTCTGGCCTCTGTGAGCATTGGAGGTACTTGGTGCACTTTCATAGATGCAGGCAAAATATTCATATACATAAAATAAAATAATAAATATTTAAGAATAGGTGGACTGGTGATGTCCTGTGAGAACTTCATGCCACACTTTTCTGTGGAGGTTGTATGAGCTCCCACTCAAAGAAGGTTCTGGTTTCCTCACAGTAATACACCCATTGACAACATGTTAGGGCTCCAGTTTCTCCACAGCCACAGTAACATTAATTGTGTTATCTTTCTGATAGATTCTGTTGTTGAAGAAGTGGAAGCCTACTCTGAAACTACCCCATGGCACTTCCTGTGTGTCACACAAGTTGCTTCTGTGGTGCTGTGGAAGTTTAGCTGGATCTAATCTGTCCTTTTACTCATACATAGGCGACAGTGAGGGGGCTGGAGAGATGGCCTAGCGGTTGAGAGCACCGACTGCTCTTGCAGAGGTCCCGGGTTCGATCCCCACATCCACATGGCGGCCGAGAGCCGTCTGAAGCTCCAATTCCAGGAGAACTCCAGCTCCAGGGGAATCCGAGACCCTCTTCTGACCTCTGTGGCATTGCACGACACGGGTGTACAGACTTGCATGCAGACAGTACATTCATACACATACAGAAATAAATAAAAATTAATAAAAAAAATTAAAAAAAAAACATAGGCGACAGTGAGACTGTGGGAGGGGTGGTAGTCTTGTCAGTGTTTCTAGCTGAACAGTGTAAGCCAGCTTTCTGTTCCCAGGACGGTGATCAGCTTATAACAAGGAAAGTGTGGAGGTTTCAGTTATGGTGGTTTGGGGCTGTAGTGAGGCAGGATAGCGTGATGGGGAAGGAGCATGTGATGGAGAAAGTTGCCCAACTCACAGCAGTGAGGCGGCAAAGGCAGGGAGAGGAAAGGGATGGGTGGGTTCCATCACCCCTCCAAGGGAACATCCCTAATGACTTGACTCTTTCCCACTAGACTGCCTTTGGTAGGTTTGGTAGGTTTCATGACTTTCTTTTTTTTAATTTATTATTTTTATTTTATGTGTATCTGTGTATTACCTGTATGTATGTGAGTGCACTATGCTGTACAATACCCATAGAGGACAGAAGAAGGTGTTAGATCCTCTGGGGTTATGGACAGCTGTTAGCTGCCATGTGGGTGCTGGGATTTGAACTTGAGTCTTCTGCAAGAGCAGCCAGTGCTCTTAACCACTGAGCCCTCTCTCCAGCCCCCCCTTTTTTAAAGATATTTTTTCTTAACTTTTTAAATATTGTATTTATTATTTTTATTTTAAGTGTGTGAGTGTATTGCCTGCAATAAGTACACTCCTGTCGTGCAGTGTCCACAGAGGTCAGAAGAGGTCATTGCATCATCCGGGACTGGAGTTATAGGTGGTTGTTAGCCACCAGGTGGGTGCTGAGAATAGAACCCAGGTCCCCTCTGCAAAAGCAGTCAGTGCTCCTAACCACTGAGCCATCTCTCTAGCCTCCACGACTTAATTATAGCTCCAAACACCTTTCAGCGTCTGAGTCTTTGAGGATGTTCAGTGTTCACTCTGTCACATCTTTCCTCCTTCTGCAGAGTGTACTTTTTTCAGTGTGTAAGGTTGTATAAGTCCTCCCCAGGGAGCCATTCCTGGTGGGACACCTGGTCCGCTCTGCCCTTTGCATAATGCATGTGTCCCCCAGCCTCAGGCTTCGACCTGAGCTGTGCTTCCGCTACAGACTCCAGCCTTTTGTGAGCTAGGGCACTGTTTCTCTGCAAACCGCTTTTTCCCTCACGTGTCTGTTAGGATTTTTCCCAGGCTGACATGTAGATGACCTTGGCTGAGCAGTTTAGAACTCAGACACATTAGAAATAGTAAAGGGGCAAGAGCAGTAGAAGAGACAGAGCAGAGACTCCTCATGAGAGGGAGTTTGCGATCTGTGCCAGACCCAAAATGGCTGCGCTGCAGTGTTGCTGTGCTGCAGTGTTGCTGTGCAGCTGTTGAAGGGAGTGGGGGGCGGGGCTTGGGGAGTCAGGAAGAAATAAATGACCTTGGAGGAATGGAAGGTGATGGGAAACAAGCAGCACGCGAGTAAACACAGTGGATTAATTCTGGAGCCACTGGGAAGGAAAAAAGCTGGGGAGCTGGGAAAGAAAGGCTGCTGCACTCACTGGCTCAGGAGCACTGCCACCGCGGGTGGAGATGGGTGGAGATCTCGGACATTTAGGGGTCGTGTTCTTTTTAAGACTATTTTTTTTGTCTTTTCGAGACGGGCCCCCCTTGTCTCCCCAGCCAACCTGGAACTTGCTGTGTAGACCAGGCTGTGCAAAGCATTTTGTTTTTCTTCCACCTGTGCTTCTTGGGAGACAGCGGTACTTGGGTACCACTCACTAGGCTGCACATCCTCAAAGAGTTACTGCCAAATTTTGCTTCTTAGTCGAAAAATCTAAGAACCCTTAAGAAATCCCTGGGTTAAGACATGGAAAAGGGCTCTGAACACAATCACTATCATTGTCTGGATGACTCTAATGGAGAAAAAAATTGGCCATTTTGGAAACAGATGGGATTGGCTGGCTGATGCTTAGAAATACTCCCACTTGGGATTTTTTGATTTTAAATAAATGTATTTGAGTTTACTGGATGCTGGTAGAGGAAGAGACCTAAGGTAGGTGGGTGAAGAATGGTTATTCAGCAAGCCCTTGGAGTGGCACCCAGAGGTGAGAGTCTCATTTCATCACACATTGTATGTTTTTATAGCACACGTTGATTGTATGCAATAATAGGCTTCATTATGACACTTGGATACATGAATAGATCATATTCCCCTCCCATGATCCTGTCTCCTCAAATATTCCCCATTTTACATTCATGTCACATATATACATATCCATCCTGTACATCACATGAATGTACATATGTATATATAATTGTGTGATCTAGGGGTCCACACATGGGAGAAAGCATGACATATGTTGTCTTTTTTTTTTTTTTTTTTTTTTTTTTTTGGTCTTTTCGAGGACAGGGTCTCCTGTAGCCCAGCTGTCCTGGAACTCACTCTGTAGACCAGGTGGCCTTGAACTCACAAAGATCCCTGCCTCCGACCTCCCAAATGCTGAGGATTAAAGGCATGCGCCACCACGCCCGGCAACAGGTTGTCTTTTAAAAAAATTTTTAGGGCTGGAGAGATGGCTCAGCAGTTTAAGAGCACTGACTGCTCTTGCAGAGGACATAGGTTCAATTCCCAGTGCCCACATGGTGGCTAAGAATTGTCTTTTTTTGTTTTGTGTTGTTTTGTGGTTTGTGGGTGTTTTTTGAGACAGGGTGTTCCCTTTTTAGTCGCAGCTGGCCTGGGAGCTCGCTTTGTAGACTCAGGTAGCCTTGAACTCACAGAGATTCCACCTCCTGAGTGCTGGGATTAAAAGGCGTGCGCCACCAGGCCCAGCCTAGAAACCGTCTTTAACTCCAGTTCCCAGGGAATTTGACACCCTCTTTCGACCTCTGGGATTGCACGAGCGTGGCACCTACCTACATGCAGACAGTTGTACTCATAACCATAAATAATAAACATAAAAAATTTTGTTTATTAGGCTCTGAGTGGTTGCACACTTTAATTCCAGGCAGAGCCAGGGGAGGATCTCTGTGAGTCAAGGCCACTGGTACTACATAGTGAGCTCCAGCCGACCTGTGACTAAAATGAGACCCTCGTCTCAACAAAGACCAACACACACACATCCCACTATATATATATATCTACTATATATAACTATATAATATATATATATGTAATTTTTATTTTATGCATGTATTGTCTGCATGTATGTATGTGCATCCATGTTGTGCAATCCTGGAGGAGGACAGAAGGTGCTGGATCCCCCGAAACTGGAGTTAATGGACACAGTTGTTAACTGCTGCATGGAGACTGGGATTTGAACCCAGGTCTTCTGCAAGAACAGCTAGTGTTCTTAACTGCTGAGCTATCTCTCTAGCCCTGATATTTGTCTTTCTAATTGTAGGTTTTGTTTCTTTGTTTTTGCACTGTTGGGAGCCCATTTACGGAAGTGCTTTATCATTGAGCCACATCCAAGCTCCACATGCAGGGGTTTGGACTCCTGGCAAGAATGTGGAATAATTCCTGGTGCCAAAATGATCAGTAGCTGAGGAAACAGTGCCAGTCTTGGCTGCTCTGAGTACAGCCAACATGTCACCCCAGAAGTGACTGGGCTTCCTGACCTTTTAAAGATATTTTGAGTTCTCAGAGGCGCCACCCAGAGGTGCCATAGTAAAATGAAGAAAGAATGGCTGAGAAATAACCCTGGGTTCTGTCTGGATCCAGCAGGAAGTTAGGTGGCAGTCAGCTCTGTGAACCTCTCTTCCTTCTCTCCAAGGGAAGTGGAGATGAACTGAATAGCCCAGAAGGCTGCCAGGGAAGGAGACACACTCCAATTGGAAGGGGTGACTCTTGGGGTAAGTGTGAGGTGCTTTGGGGGCGGCATGGTTCTCAGCTAGTGGTCCTGCTTGAGAAGGTTTCGGGAACGTGAGTAGGTAGAGCCTTGGTGGAAGAAGTGGGTTGCTGGGAGTGGGTCTGGAGGTTACTTCCTGTTCGCTCTCTGCTTCCAGACTATAGATACAATGTGGCTAGCTGCTTTCTCCTGCCACTGCGCTTGCCCCATCACAATGGACTGTGTCTCCTTAACTGTGGACTGATTGGTTCTTATTGTTAATTGACTCAAACTCCAGCCTTGGGAAGAGGGAGCCATTAAGGAGGAATTGAAGAATTTCCGGATCGCATTGTCTCATGGGCATTTCTGTGGGGTGCTGTCAGGACGCCCACTGAGGGTGTACCCATCCTTAGGCAGGCAGGTGGGCAGACCTGGGCTATATAAAGAAGCTAGCTGAGCTTGAGGTGGTGAATAGGACAGCTGTGCTTCAGTTCCTGCTCTGACATTCCTCTGGGATGAACTGTGACTCGGACTTGTAAGATGAAATATTTCCTACCCAAGTTGTTTTTGATTGTGTGTCACAGAAAACAAATGAAAACAAAGTGTAAATCACAACATACCTCTTCCTCCCTGGAGTCATTTCTTAAAGTTGACAACAAAAAAAGTTGAAAAGGTTAAAGTTGAGGGGCTGGAGAGATGGTTCAGTGGTTAAGAGCACTGACTGCTCTTGCAGAGGACCCGGGTTCGATCCACAGCACCCACATGGCGGCTGAGAACTGTCTTTAACTCCACTTCCAGGGGAATCCGACACCCGCCTCTGACCTCTGCGGCATTGCACGACACGGGTGCACAAACCTACATGCAGACAGTACATTCATACACATACGAAAATAAATAACATTTAAAAAAAAGAAAAGGTTAAAGTTGAAAAGTTCCGAGAACAAGAAAAGTTGAGAAGGTGACGACAATGATTGGGGATGGAGCTCCCCAGGTCCCATCCCACCGGGTGTGCCCAGCCCATGTAATGCTGTCTGGCTGCTGAGTTTGTGTTGACTTCAGGGACTCCAATTCCAGGCAGCAGGTGAGGTTCTTGTATGGACTGGAGCTGTTGCTGCTCTTACAATGGTGGTAATTTTGGTGGCAGTAATGATGCCTGACACTGTGGAAAGCTCTCTGCTAAGCATGATGGGATGAGGAGACAGGTCCTTGGCAGAGCTTGGGTGGTGTCATGTATCAATGTCCTACAGATTTAGCTTTGGTTTGAATGTGTCCCCCAAAATTAATGTGATGATTCCAAATCGTCATTAAGAGGTGGGCCTTTGAAGGAGATTAAATAGATTAAGTGGAGAAGTTAGATTGAGAAAGTTGAATATCACATTTTCTCTTACATGAGGAATCTAGATTTAAACACACACACACACACATGCACACACACACACACACACACACACCCTCACACACGTAGAAGAGAGACTTGTTAGGAAGAGGAAGAGAACCAGAGAATGTGAAGGGGGACAAAAGGGCAGAGGGCAGTGAGCACAATCAAAGCATGTTCTATGCAATATAAAAATGTCATAACGAGGGCCGTCGAGATGGTTCAGTGGGGAATGGCACTTGCCACCACATGATGATGACTTGAGTTTGATCCCTAGGGACCCACGTGGTAGATGGAGAGAACTGGCTCCTCCACACATGTACTGTGGCACATGTTCTCTCCCAGCCCCCCAAGGCACACACACAAAATAATAAAAATTAAAAAAGAAAATTCCATAATGTAACTCATTATCTTGTAAATTAATATATGCTAATAAAAAATAAAAACTGGGAGACCCTGTTTCAAAAAGACCAGAAAGAAAAAAAAAAAGAAAGCAAAGCCGGTGTGGTGGTACATGCCTTTACTCCCAGCATTTGGGAGGCAGGTCTCTGTGAGTTCAAGGCAGCCTCGTCTGCATAGAGAGTTCCAGGACATCTAGTGCTACAGGGGACCCTGTCTCCAAAAGACCAAAAATAAAATAAAGTAAAATAAAGAAAAAAACCTTTTCAGTTTGACTTTTTGACAAGTGATTAAGTAGATGTGCTGGATAGCTTTAGTGTCAACTTGACACACCTGGGTTGAGGGAGCCTCAGTTGGAGCATTGGCTCCATTGGACTGGCCTGTGGGCACATATGTGGAGTAGTCTTGATTATTGAGCAGTGTGGGAGGGCCCAGCCCACTATGGGTGGTGCCACCCTGGGCAGGTTGTTGTGTACCGTATAAGAGGGCAGGCTGAGCATGGGCCAGGGGAGGAAGCCAGTGGGCAGCATTCCTACAGGGCCTGTGCCTCATCTCCTGCCTCCAGGTTCCTGTCCTGAGTTCCTGCCTTGGGTTCCCTGAGTGATGAACTACGACCTAGGAGATGTAAGCTGAATAAACCCTTTCCTCCCCAAGTTGGTGTCGGTCAGAGTGTTTTGTCACAGCAATGGAAGAGAAACTAGAACTGTAGATAAATACATTGATACTATTATCTTCAGAGTAGAGTACTCTTTTTGAAATTTATTTTTATTTTATGTGCATGGGTGTTTTGCCTTCTTCCAGTGTACCATGTGCATGCAATGCATGAGGAGGACAGCATCAGATCTTCTGGAACTGGAGTTACAGATAGCTGTAAGCTCCATGTGGGTGCTGAGAACCAAACCCTGGTCCTCTGCAAGAGCAAACAGTGCTTTTAACTGCTGAGCCATTTCTCTAGTCCCACCTCCACCCTTTTTAAAATACAGTTCCATGTAGCCCAGGCTGGCTTTGGAATTGCATTGTAGAGGATGATGACTCCTGACCTTTCTGCCTGAGCACGAGGATCACTGGCCTGTGCCAGCAGGCCAGGCCGGGAGTAGAGCTCTCTTAAAGAGGCTGTATTGGAGGGCTGGAGAGACGGCTCAGCGGTTAAGAGCAGTGACTGCTCTTGCAGAGGACCCAGGTTTGATTCCCAGCACATGGCGGCTAAGAACTGTCTTTAACTCCAGTTCCGGGGGAATCCAATGCCCTCTTCTGACCTCCGCTGTGTTGCACGACATGGGTGCACCAACTACATGCAGACAGTACACTCATACACATAAAAAATAAAAATAAAAAAAAAGAGGCTGTATTGGGGCCTTTCTTGCCCTGTGGTTCTGATATAGCAAAGTCCCATACCAGATATCAACATCCAGCCTCCAGGGTTGTGAGTAGAACACATTTCTCTTCTTCATATGTTCCCTGGTCTGTGGGATTGTGTCACAGCATCACGGGACTCGTAAAGACACACTCTTGGTTAGGAGTTTTCTCCTGTAGCAGATACAGCTCCAAATATCACAACTGCTGGAAGTGAATTCCATTTGAATTTTTATCTTTCAGGAACTCAGTCTTATCTGAGTTCTTGATTGACTGAACAGAACTGAAGTTTATTGAAGGCTCCAACTGTCAACAGACACTTTCAGATAATGTTGTGTTCCTTGGCTAGAAAAATACCATTCCTCGAGAGTGGAAAGTGTGAGCTGTGAGTTGCATTGCGGCCAGTTCATACTGGAGTTCTCGGCTTGTGAACCTGAAGTTGGCATAAATCTGTGGAGCAGAGTTCTTTCTTTCCCAGGACCTGGCTGGGGTCTAGCTGGGTGGTGAGGGTGGAGCAGGGCCTAGCGAGCAGATAGGCAGCCTACATGACTGGCTCACAATGGTCGGCCAGACTGCTAGCCTACTTTGGTCACAGTTTTCCAGTTTGGTGTGGAAGTCTCCAGAGACTTTGTAATCATGTTCTGAAAGAGCTTTAGAAGATTTCTTTCGAAGGCAGTTAAGTATTTGTACAGCTGACATCTGAAGTGTTTCTAAGTGTGTGGTTGGTTCTGTGGCATCTGGGGTGTTTGCTATGGGGCAGCTGTCACCACCATCATCTCTAGGGCCCTTTTCTGGTGTGTGTGTGTGTGTGTGTGTGTGTGTGTGTGTGTGTGTATGAACATATGTGTGAATGCAGGAACATGTGGAGGTCAGAGGACAGCCTGTGGTGTGTGTGTCTCTGCCTTCCATCTTCTCTGGGGCTTGGGCAAGCAAGTGTCTTTGGTTGTTCACCACTGTGTAGTCTATAGCTGGCCAGTGAGCTTCTGGGAAGGCTTCCTGTCTCTGCCTTCCATCTCTTCCCCCCATTTCTGTGTAGGAGTGCTGGGATTACAGACCTGGCTTGTAACAAACTAAATCCTTTCAGTGCAATTCACTGAAAGAATGAAAATCTTACTGCATGTCAACCGTGAATCATTTTATCTGTGCACTTATGTGTATCAGATGTGGGTGTCTTATAGATATGTGTAATAATTTTAAATAGTCACCACTACTTCATATTGTATTACTCATTTTATATGTTTAATGTAACTTGCCTTGGATATGATATCTGTAATCAAAATCACTAATCGAATAATGCAAAGAAAACTCATACATAAAATTATAAAAAATGAATTGCAAAAATATTGAAGTACTGAAAACCTGCTGAAAAGATGGGGATGAATTTATTTATGAATGTTAAAGAAAGGCATATTTCCATATTGTACATTCATTTTTGGGGGAAGTCTTTTTCAGGCAGGGTCTCCTTGTAGCCCAAGCTGGGCTGGAATTCATTATGTATCCCAGGCTAGCCCTGAACTTACAGAATTCTGCCTTCCTCTGCCTCCAGAGTGCTGGGATTAAAGGTGTGCACTACCATGCCCAGCTACATTCATGTTTTAAGTATTTTTAAAATTATAGACAGAGGATTTGCAGAGTTAAAGAAAATTCAGTAAAGGTATTGTTGAAATCAAATCAAATCAAAACAAAACAAAACAAATACTTTTGGAAGTAAGTTTAAACAACATAAAATTTTAATCATTGTCAGCATATTTTTGTGTGTATGTAGGCTCATGTGTGGGAGGGCACATGTGTTCTCATGTAGAGGCCAGAGACAAGCCCTGGGTGTCATTCTTTAGGACCCTGTGTTTTGAAACAGGCTCTCTCATTGGCTGGAGCTCACCCCTGGGGCTAGGGTGGCTGGGCAGAGATCTGCCTGTCTCCACCTCCCCAGCACTGGGATCATAAGTGCACACCACCACGTCTGGCTTTTTGTAGGAGTTCTCAGGCTCAAACTCTGATCTTTGTGCTTGTGACTGAGCTTCCGCTCCTCAGCCCCATTGTCAACACTTTGAGCCGGGCGTGGTGGCGCACGCCTTTAATCCTAGCACTTGGGAGGCAGAAACAGGCGGATCTTTGTGAGTTCAAGGCCAGCATGGTCTACAAGGCGAGTTCCAGGACAGCTGGGGCTACAGGGAGACCCTGTCTCAAAAAGACCAAAAAAAAAAAAAAAGATAATATACTTGAGTTGCAGTCTGTGTGGTCACATTGTGATTGTGATTGGCACCACCATCTATTTCTGTAGCCTTTCTGTACCTTAGAGGACCCAAACTCTGTGTCTACTAGACAGCTCCCTGCTCCTTCCCTTTGGCCCTTATAGCTACCATTCCGCTTCCGCTTCTGGGGCTGCTTCATAAGTGGACTCCTACAGTATTTGTCTTTTAGCGATATTTGTAGATTTCCTTCATTTTTAAGGCTGAATACATTATTTCAGTGTGTGTGTGTGTGTGTGTGTGTGTGTGTGTGTGTGTACATAAGTTTTTTGGGGGGGACTGTGTCTCATGTAGCCCAGGCTGGCCTTGAATTCCATATGTAGCCAAGGATTGACCTTGAATTTCTAATCCTCCTGCCTTCACTTCCTTACCATGTCCTGTTTTATGCGGTGCCAGGAATTGAACCCAGGCCTTTCTGCATGCCAGATGAGCACCTGCCTACCCACTCTGTGTACCCCACCTACCCACTATGTGTACCCTGCCCTTTCTGCTATAGATTTGTACCAGATTTTTGTTTATATTCCATCTATTGATGAACACTTGGGTTGTCTTAGTTACTTTCTATTGCTGTGATAAAAACACTGACCAGGCCGGGCATGGTGGCACACAGCTTTAATCCTAGCACTCAGAAGGTAGAGGCAGGTGGATCTCTGTGAGTTCAAGGTCAGCCTGGTTTACAGAGTGAGCTCCAGGCCAGCTGGGACTAAAGGGAGACCCTGTCTCAAACAAACAAACAAACAAACAAACAAACAAACAAACAAACAAAAACAAAACGAATAAAACAACACTGACCAGAACCAACTTGGGGAGGAAAAGGGTTTATTTTTCTTACATCTCCCAGGCCCCAGTTTTATCACTGAGGCAAGCCAAAGCAGGAACTTGGGGCAGGAATCAGGAGCACAGACCATGGAGGAGCACTGCTTAACTTACTTCCCTCAGCCTTCTTTCTTTATTTTTTGAATTAATTTTTTGGATTTATTTATTTTTATTTTATGCATACGTGTGTTATGCCTGCATGTATGTAAGTGTACTTTGGTCATGAGTGCTTGCGGAGGACAGAAGTAGGAGTTGGATCCCCCGGAAGTGGAGTTACAGACGCTTGTTAGCTGCCATGTGGATGCTGGCAGTTGAACCTGGGTCCTCTGCAAGAACAGCCAGTGCTCTTATCTGCTGAGCCATCTTTAGCCCTTCAGCTTTCTTTCTTTCTTTTTTTTTTTTTTTTTGGTCTTTTGGAGATAGGGTCTCTATGTATTTCCGGCTGTCCTGGAATTCACTCTGTAGACCAGGCTGGCCTTGAACTCACAAAGATCCACCTGCCTCTGCCTCCCGAGAGCTAGGATTAAAGGCGTGTGCCACCACGCCCGGCCAGCTTGCTTTCTTATACAACAAAGAACCACCTGCCCAGAGGTGGCACGCATTGCCCACAATAGGCTGGGCCCTCACATCACTCAGCAATCAAGAAAATACCCCACAGACAGAGCACCGGCCAATGCAATGAGGAAATCCCTCAGTTGAAGTTCCCTCTACCCAGGTGGGTCAAGGTGACAACTGAAGCTGTGTAGTACAGGTTGCTTCAAACTTTTGGCTATTGTAAATAATATGCATTGACTATGGATATGTGAGCTATTTATTTATTTATTTATTGCTGCCACAAAATACCTGACAAAAAGAAGGTGAAGGAAGGGCCTATTTTGACTCCACTTTGAAGGTACATGGTGGCAGGAGCTTGAGGCATCCACAGCCCTGAAGCAGAGAGATCAGTGCTGGTGCTCCATCCAGGCCTCAGCTGGTAGATGCCGCCACCTACATCCTGCTACTCACATCCAGGGTTGGTCTTTCTTGCTCAGTTAAGTGTCTTGGAGGGGCTGGAAAGATGGCTCAGCGGTTAAGAGTGCCAACTGCTCTTGCAGAGGACCCGGGTTCGATTCCCAGCACCCACATGGCGGCTAAGAACCATCTTTAGTTCTAGCACTCGGGAGGCAGAGGCAGGCAGATCTCTGTGAGTTCAAGGCCAGCCTGGTCTACAGAGTGTGTTCCAGGACAGCTGGGGCTCTAGGGAGACCCTGTCTCGAAAAAAGAAAAGAAAAAAGTGTCTTTGGAAACGCCCCTACGGACATGCTAGAAGCACATCTCCTAGATGACTCTGAATCCACTCAGGTTGACAGTGAAAATGAAGCATTATGGTTGTTGTAGTTACTTTTCTGTGGCTGTGATAAAACACTGTGACCAATGTAATTTACAGAAGAGTTTATTTGGATTTGCAGTTCCATTGAGATAATCCACAGTGGTGGGGAGGCTTGGCAGCAGGCTGCAGGAGTAGGAAGCTGAGAGGTTGCATCTTCAAGCACAGCAAGACTGTTAACCTTTTTATTTATTTATTTATTTATTTATTTATTTATTTTTTAATTTATTTATGTGTATGAATATACTGTCCGCATGTAGGTTTGTGCACCCGTGTCGTGCAATGCCGCGGAGGTCAGAGGAGGGTCTCCGATTCCCCTGGAACTGGAGTTCTCCTGGAATTGGAGTTTCAGACGGTTCTCGGCTGCCATGTGGGTGCTGGGGATCGAACTTGGGTCCTCTGCAAGAGCGGTCAGCGTTCTTAACCACTAGGCCATCTCTCCAGCCCTAAAGACTGTTAACTCTTTTTTTTTTTTTTTTAAATTTTATTTATTTCTGTATGTGTGTGAATGTACTATCTGCATGCAGGTTTGTGCACTGGTGTCGTGCAATGCCGCGGAGGTCAGAAGAGGGTGTCGGATTCCCGTGGAACTGGAGTTCTCCTGGAATTGGAGTTTCAGACTCTTTTCAGCCGCCATGTGGGTGCTGGGGATCGAACCCGGGTCCTCTGTAAGAGTGGTTGGCACTCTTAACCGCTAGGCTATCTCTCCAGCCCCAAGACTGTTAACTCTTAACCCCATCCCTCCATCCACCTCCTCCAGGAAGGCCACACCTCCTAAAGGTTCCGTGACCTTCCCCAAACAGCACTACCAGCTGATCAAGTGTTCAAGTACTTGAGCCAGTAGGGCGCATATTGCACTCAAACCACTGTCGTGTGTAAATGTCTCAAGAGTTTGCTTTCAGGTGTTGTGTTTGGGGGCTATGTCCAGATGTAGGAGTGTTGGTCTTAGGATGGTACTGTTCAAGGGGCCTCTGTGCTGTTCCTCCCCAGTTGCTCCATTGCATTCCCACCAGGAAAGGGAACTGGGTTCTCATTTCTCCACAGCCTCCATAGAACTCATTTTCTGCTCCCTCTGGGTGGTGCATGTATATGTGTTGTCTTCATGGTTGTGGGCACCAGAAAGGGGCATTTTTAAGTTTCTTTTCTGCTAAATTCATAGACCAAAAATAAAAAGCATGACAATACCTAAAATAAGACTAGATGATTTGGAGAAAATGCAGAGTATTTCCTTTCTTTTGAAGGAAATAAGCTTTCCCACTGGATTCAAATCTGTGGTTGGAACGGAGGCCAAGCTAGAATTTCCTGCGAGGGAGCTGGGAAGGAAGCAGCCTTTCCAGGCACCAGAGATACAGCTCTTCTTTCTAGTAAGAAGAGTCTCTCTCTCTCTCTCTCTCTCCCCACCATCTTCTTTTTTGAGGCAGCTTGTCTCACTGGGACCTGCAGTTCTCATCAGGCTACATGTCTGACTAGCCAGTCCTGAGGGTTCTGCTCACCTCTGCCTCCCCGGCACTGGGATTACAAGCATGTGCCACCACACCCACCACACCTGGCCCTCTATGTGCATTCTGGGGTCGAATTCAGGTTTCTCATATTGTGTGGCAAGCACTTTACCAACTGAATAAAGTGGAAACTGGTAGTTCACAGGCAGGTGTGTTCTTCCCTGCTCTGACGAGCTTGCTCTACCCAGTCTTCCGTGAAGCATTCCCTGAGGCCTACAGCAAAGCGCCCTTGTCTCAGGGCACACTCATATGACTCTTGTTATCCTGGGCACCCAGACTGCGTAAGTCCAAGACAGATCACCTGCTCCACAAAGGAGGAAAGCAATTAACATGCAATTTAAATTTTCTCATTAGAAAGAAATTCTATAGGTTGTTTTTGGCAAACAGTCGGTTTGCTTAGGCTTGGTGGACTCCAGAGCTCTATAAATTAAAGAGGTTTGGGGTCATTGTGGTTTTTTCTTAAATTCTTCTTGCTGGTGTGATGCTGACAACAGCTGATCTTCCATGATGTGCTAATTTGGGGTGATTCGGAAGGGAACCATATGAAGGCTTTTTAACTGTTCAACATGTAGGTTTTATGGGTTTTCATAATGAAGTTATAAGATGTTTACATTTCAAGGAATTTGAGTCACTTTTCTTAATTGGCCCCTTCTATTTGAAATCTCAGTGCTGTTTCTTTTGGCTCTATTCAGTGTTTTAAAATCTCAGCAGAGCCCATTTTGGGTAATCTCTTAAATATGCCATTAATTTTATTTGTTATCAGTTTTGAAGTTACAGAGGTAAGATGCTGAGTTTATTTTAAACATTTTTCTTTGGGACCAATATTACTTATCTTCATGGTGATGTACTCTTGGAAGACATCCTGTTTAAACATCCCTGTTCATAGGGTGAGTACTGCAACCCACTGGCCTCGTGGGGGATGGTCATTGGGGCACTGAATTAATTGTTAGGAAGCCCTTAAGGTCAGTGCTTGGTTTACAGAGACTGTAAGGTAGGTGTTTGTTAAGATAAATTCTGTGAAGCCTGCTTGTGTCCCCTGTTCAGAAGTCATTAAAACACTGCTTTCCATATTACATTTTAAGAGGCCACCTGAGTTTACATAGCAGAGATTCCTTTCTGCTGTGTTGGAAAGACCCAGGGCCTTGTACAGGCAAATGCTCTCCTGCTGAGGTATACCCACAGCCCTTGGAGATGTTTTGAGTGACTTTTTTTTGTGTGTGTATCATTTACCACTAAAATGTCATAGGACATGCCCTGTAGGTACCTCAAAAACTGACTTGTGTCCATTTCTCTTCTAGAGCTCCCCATACCCCTGTCATGAGTCATGGGTGGTATCCTTGTGGTTTGAATGTCTTCCCATCAAGGCACAGATTGAAATTTATTGTGAGTCACACAACATGGGTACTGGTCCTCTGTAAGAGCAGCAAAGGATCTTAACTGCTGAGCCATCTCTTTAGCCTTCATATTGAAATTTAATCCCTGTTCTGAGTCCTTAAGGGTGGGGCCTAATCCAGGGGCAGGGGCAAGGGCTGTGGCTCCTTAAGAAGAGTAGAGATCTATACAGAGATACTCTGTGATGTCCTGAGATGTCTTATACCACTCTGCAAATCCCCCACCAGCCAGAAGGCCCTCACCAAATACACTCGATTTTGGATAAACCTTTTTTCCTTATTAATTACTGAATCTGTGGCTTCAGGTATAGCAATAGAAAACATACAATTTACCTTGTGACTCAAGACTCAAACCAAGGAGCAGCCTCCATTTCCATCTGACCCAGGGTTACTCACACCTCTGGACTAATTAATTTAGGAACCACTCTCTCTTTTTCTAATTTTTTCTGAGGTTTTTGCATTGTGACACTGGCTAAGAAGTTTTCTATTATAACTGATTCCACTGCAAGGCCCAGTGATGGCCTGAGGATCCAACTCTTCCTCTCTGTGGTCTGGCCCTGTGCCAGACTCTTATAGAGGCAACACACGTGGGTGGCCAGCCCAGCCCAATGCACTTTGAGCCTTGGCGTGGGTCAGCCCCATTCCCTGGAGGTTCCTGAAGAACCTGTGCTGTCAGGAGCCTCATGGTTCAGTTTAATTCTTGTTTTCAGGCCATTTAAATCAGAAATGCCTCCTTTCAGTCTTAAGGTGACTTCTGCTTAAGGAAATAAGCTATCTTGAGAATTTGGGAAGGTGGCCTGGTCCTGTGTGAGATGCTCTCCTGAGTTGGAAGCATCTGCTGTCCTGGCAAAGGCAGCATGGGCACAGCTGCTCAGCTCCAACCATTCTATCACCCCACCTTGCTGCTTATTCTGTTGTTGTTTTTTTTTTTCTTTTTTTTGTGTATAAAGTTTTACTTCTCCCATATGAAACAGAGAAATGGCTTTGGTGATGACCTATAAGAAGAAATGAGGAAGATCTTCCCAGCCACATGTGTTGGGGAAGGGCTTGTGTGTTGCCTTCTGGGTCATCAAGTCTGTCCCGCCCTGCTGATGTGAGGAGGGTTCTGGGGGAGAGGGGCATGTGCCATTTAATCAGGAGGAGAAACCAACAGTGCAAGAGTAGAGGTTTGTGCATTGGATTAAGCGGCTTCCTAAACACAGTGGGCAGATCTCGTTTCATGCATTTCACATGCTGCTGTATTCAGGCTCTCTACAGTTTGCATCTCTTGATTTAAAAAAAAAAGTGGTTCAAGGAGAGAATTTTGCTTAATGGAGGTAGAGTTTCAGTTTTGCAATCTGTGGGGAAGAGACGGGGATGGTGGCGGTGGTGTCAAAACAGTGTGTGTTACTGCACAGAACTGTGCCTAGAGTGTCCGTGTTCATTTCACACAAAAAGGGCATGCGTTATGTATGTGTTATTTCTGGTTAGGGAAAAAAGCTTGAAACCTAAAACCCAAATCAACCAGATTCAGGCATTTTTATATGTAACACCCCCGCCCCTGTGATTTATGTTATTATATTTACTGTTCCAGGGATGCAACTGGGACCTCACACATGTCAGAGAAATGCTTTTCTGCCACACTCTGTCCCTAGCCCTGGTCACATGCCTTCTAGACAGAGCCTGGGACATTTGACATTACTCAGTGCTTTTCAGATTGTCAGAAATACCAAACACACACACACACACACACACGCACGCACGCACGCACGCACGCACACACACACACACAAATGCAAACTAGTCTCCACCTCCTGCCTGTCTTCTAAAATAGTACTTAAAATTAAGTAAAAAGGATTTATAGAAAGATAAAGTTTAAAAAAGAAATTAAATCCTCTTAATGCAAGATTACAGATTGTGACTTAAAGGCAAAAAAATCCAAAACCAAAAAAAAAAAAACAAAACGAATAATGCAAAGAATTGTTTGAATGCTCTGTGAGTGAAAGAAGAGGTGAGCCATGCTGGAAGAGACAGCTCCTGGGGTGGGGAGACCTATGGGGCCTCCTGGGACCCAGCTTGGGGACCCTTAGGTGGGGCCGAACTGTCCCCATGAGTTGGCTTGGGGGTTCAGTGGCTGCTCTAGGAGCTCTGCTGCAGGCAGTGCTGCATACGTACCACCCTGCACACAGGTCAAGGCCCCTTTACCTAGATGCACAGACTTGTCCCAAATGCTGCTCTGCAGTGTTTGGGTCAAGATGGAGCTTTCCTCATGAGCTGGGCACCCCAGCTCCACACTTGGGAAAGGAAGAGCTAGGGCTGTCCAGCTTAGTGGGCACACACGAACTTCCGCAGTAGCCCCTGGTCTCCGTGTCCTGAGGTGCAGGCTGTCTTCCCCAGTGGCCTCCTGCAGGGTATCTGGTGTAGTTCTAGAGCCCTGTGTTTTGGGTTTAGCTTTCTGTCTGCTCAGCAGTTACCACTATTTTCCCCCAAAGCTTCTCTTCATCTAGGCAGTATATTCTTTCTTCATTAATGATAGTTTCTTAAAACCAGCAATTCCAAGCTGCATATACTGTAGTCTGTAATTTTCTCTATTTCCTTTAATATAGAATCTTCTCAGGGGATCTGGAATATTCTAGGAAACACACTACTCGGTTTTCATTTTCTCTTCTCAAATCTGTGATGACTCCTCCTTCATTCTTACCTACATGTGCCATGTGGAGCGCGAACTTGTCTTTAAAGAGAGGCTTTTTGGCCAGGCGTGGTGGCACACTCCTTTAATCCTAGCACTTGGGAGGCAGACGCAGGCGGATCTTTGTGAGTTCAAGGCCAGCCTGGTCTACAGAGTGAATTCCAGGACAGCTGGGGCTACAGGGAGATCCTGTCTCGAAAAGACCAAAAAAAAGAGAGAGGCTTTTGGAGTCTGTTGTCTGCATGTGTTGCTTTGGTGTGTAGGTGTGTGGGCTCATTGGTATCTATTGTATGATATGCATGGGGTATGTAAGTTGTTTGTGTGTATGTGCGGTGCCGTGTGTTGTATGATATGTACAGGGTATGTGAATTGCTTGTGTGTATGTGTGTGCTGTGTCATTTGTGGTGCAGGGGTGTGGGTATGATGTATGTAGTATTTTGTGTGTATTGTGTGATATGCATGGGGTATGCACATTGTGTGTATGTGCTATGTACTGTGGTGCTTGTGTGATGTACGTATGGCATGTATGCATGTATACATGTATTCATGTTTCCTGCATCAGGGAGCTTTTGCTCAGACCCAGGCAGGCCATAAGGAAGGCATCTAGTGACCTAAAGTTTGCTTTTCTGTATTTGGAGGCTCTGCTTAATTGATTCATATGCAGAGGCCTTACCGCCCAGGTGATGGCAGACTTGAAGAGCTGTAGGGGCCAGAGCCACTGTGTTAAAGAGTCAGGGGCCTATGGCTCTGGACACTGGAGGTGATTGGCCCCTTTGCCTGGCTGCCTGGAAACTCTGGCCTTCCTGTGGTGGGCAGCACTGTGTGGGCCTTGCATCAAGCTGAACAGGGAGTTTTAACTCCCCAAGTCCTCAACTCCTGAGCTGGCCCACTCCCTTTCTGCATCAGACTCCCTACTGGTTGTGACTACTTGACCTTTTTCCAGGATGGTGGTACCTTTGGCTTTTGGCCTGGGGACTACCACTTATTTCCAGAGGAGGCCAGGAAACATCTAGCACCCTCCTTTGTGGCCTGATCCCCTGCCTGGAACACCCAGGCTGCTGCCTCTGAGAGTAATCCACTGTCCTGAGCTCTCATCCTTGAGTCAGGTGGTCTACAGTATTGGGTTAATAGTGCTGTGGAGTTTTGATGTGTGAAATCACCTCACGTAACATCCCTCTGGGTTTAAAGGATGTGAGGCCATGTCAGGCTATTGATCTCTCCCCACGGCATTGGATTTTTGGTGATGTTCCTTTAATATTTGAAATCTCTCTTTTAAAAATGTTTCATCTGGAGCTGGGGAGATACATAACTGTCAGTAAAGGAGTTCAGTCCCCCAAACCCTCAAAGCATGTAGAAAATGCTAGGCACGATGGACTGCACTTTTGGTCTCTGTACTGGGGAGGTGGTGACAACTAGATCTCTGGGATTCACTGGGCAGCTAGCCCAGCCTGCTGGGGTGAGTTCCAGGTCAGTGAGAGACCCTGTCCCAAATAAAGAAAAACAAAAAGGTGGGTGGTGCCTGAGGAATAACACAGCCCGAGGTTGGCTTCTGGCCTATACATGCACACGTGTACATGTGTGTGTACACAAAATTCATTTCATCTGTCTACTGTTTCTGCTTGGAGATCAGATGGTGTTGTCTCTGAGAACCAGCAGTGTCCCTTTAACAACACCCACGTTGCAAACGCAGGCGCTGTATCTCTGTGCGCTTCGTAGGGACCCCGCTCTAAGGTACTTGTGTGAGCTCCTGGCAAACTTGTTCTAGAAGCTCAGTGTGCCTTCTTTCAAAATCCCCCTTTGTGAATTGTTTGAATGTTCCCTGGAAGTGACTGGTGCAGGGTACTGGGATGTCAAGAATGTGGGGAGAACTATGGAATGAGCCATGTACTGGGTGTAGGGGACATTTTAAAATTGTTATCTTTGGGGCTGGAGAGATGGCCTAGCAGTTAAGAGTGCCGACCGCTCTTACAGAGGACCTGGGTTCGATCCCCAGCACCCACATGGCGGCTGAGGACCGTCTGAAGCTCCAATTCCAGGAGAACTCCAGTTCCAGGGGAATCCGAGACCCTCTTCTGAACTCTGCGGCGTTGCACGACACGGGTGCACAGACTTGCATGCAGACAGTACATTCATACACATACAGAAATAAATAAAATTAATAAAAAAAAATTAAAAAAAATTGTTATCTTTACAGAAATTATTTAGGTTGGAATAGTTTAACAAGTGTCTGCCTTTTAAAACGCTTGGGAAAAATCTGAGACTCGGGGTCTGTGAGTTGGCAACAAGCTATCCAGAGAGCTCCTGTAGATGTGGGTTGAGGGTGAGTGGGTGAGCACATGCTTCGGGGAGACCTGGAGCCCACTGTGGTCCTGGGCTTGCTGGAACAGGAAGGCCAAGCAGTGTGTTGGCCAGAGCAGTGGTTGTTTAAGGCTACTGAGTCAGCCTTTCTTCTTCCCTCCTTCCCCTGTCCGCTCCCCCCGTCCTTTCCTTTCTTCTCTGCCCCTCTCTTCCTCTTTCTTCAGGCTTCTGAGAGCTAGGATTGTAGGCTAGTGCTGCCAGCCTATTAGTCTTTCTCAAAATGGCAGTTTTAATTCTCTGTGCATTCATGGATCATGCATTTATTTTCTGTTACTTTGGAGTGTATGGGGGTTTTCATCTTATCTTTTTAGATTTATCTCTAAAATTGTACATGGGAGTGTTTTGTCTGCATGCATGTGTGTGTGTCACTTGTGCACCTGGCGCCCTTGGGGACCAGAAGAAGGTGTTGGTCTCCTTAGAATTACAGATGTTGTGAGCCACCATGTGGGTACTGGGAACGAAACCCTGGTCCTCTCAAGAGCAGCAAATGCTCTTAATTGCTGAGTCATCTCTCTAGCCCCCACGCCCATCTATATCTTTTTGTTGTAAAATGTACATCACCTAAAATTTACTATTTTGGCCATTTTCACGTGTCTTCAGTGGCTCTTGAAATGGTTATTGTGGGTAAAATGAGACAAAGGAAGTTCCTTCTTTAGAGAAATTCTTAAAGACACTGCTGTAGTTTGCTTTCTGTTGCTGTGATAGACACCATGACCAAAAACAGTGTAGGAGGAAAAGGGTTTATTTCAGCTTGCAGGTTAGAGTCCATCATCAAGGAAAGCAGGGCTGGAGCTCGAGGCAGGGACTGAAGTATGGCCCCTGGCTTGCTCGGCTAGTTTTCTTTTTTAAATTTATTTTTAAATTTATTATTTTTATTCTAGGTATATGAGTTTATTGCCTGCATGCATATAAGTGTACCTGTTTGCCATGCTGGCGGAGGTCAGAAGAAAGTGTCAGATCTCCTAGAACTGGAGTTATAGATGGTCATTGGCCACCAGGTGGGTGCTGGAAAACAAACCCAGGTCCTCTGTAAGAGCAACCAGTGCTCTTAACTGCTGAGCCATCTCTCCAGCCCCATTTGGTTGCTTAAGTGCAGCTATGCACCGTTCTGCAGAGGTAAAACTTTCTGGTGTGCCAAGATACTTTAGATTGTGTGGTCAATTTCTTGAGACTCTAGACCCATTTATAACAGTGGTTTGTGTCCCAGTGAAGGCCAGGGAACCTAGTAGCATGTAAGGTGGCCCTGGGGGAGCTTATGGCCCAAGTCACATGGCTCAGGGTCCAGGGTTCAACATCTGCAGTTGTACCCAGCTCCAGCCACTACTGCTGAAGGAGGTCTGATCTCATAACTGTCTGTGGTGTGAGGAGAAGAGTTTTAGGATATGGGATTTGGTTTTCCTAGAGGGAAGAAAGGGATAACCCCCCCCCCAATTATAAAGGCCTTTTGCCTATAAGTGGGATATATGCAAGGAGAAAGGCAGTACGTCCCTGTTGTCGAAGACCTGGTGTGAGCATGAAAAAATGTTATGAGACATCACTTGCTAATGTACAACTGGCCTCTGAAATGCCAGAGAGCGTTACCAAAGGCCACTAAAGCAATACAGCAAAATATTGTTCTCCTTGAGACAAGCAAGACTCCTCCATCAGTAACAGCTATACCTCAACTGCCTGGAGATACTGTGCAACAGTGGCAGCCATGTGTCTATATATATCCAAATCTAATTGGCTATTAGCTCTCTCCTTGGAGGAATAACTCACAACGGATGCCACAAGCTTATGTCCTCTAGTGGTTAGGAGATGTTATAAGCCACAATAAGAACTTGTAACCCTTTATAGAGAAACCACAGTTTGTGGATTAACATACCATCCAAGCATCTGTGTCTATGCTCACAGCTTAGCTTGCCATAATAATTTGTACTGCTTAAATGCCTGTACATCCAATTCCTTGTGCTTTGTTAGTATGACTAAAAAGGTATCACTGGATAAACTGTCAACCCATGAAGGGAAACAACCTGAACAGACTAGAGTCCAAAATGACATCTCCAGAGAAAATAGACTGTTTTAGTCCCAGAAAAACAAATGACGAATGGTATCCCTCATCTGTGGATGCTAGTGCCAATTGCCTAGTTGTAAGTATTTCTTGTGTATGGCCCCCTGGGCTTTTGTCCAAAGCAATTGGGAGTGATGCATATTGGAAACAACAACAACAACAACAGAAAGGACTGCATCGAAGAAGTGACTGAAACAGTGAACTTCTGCTCAAAACAGTCAACTTCCTCATGGAGAATATTGAGAAAGACTGAGAAAGAGATGAAAAGCATGTTTGGCAGAATGCATGAGCTCGGTGGGGTTCGGGGGATAGGTGGGGGGACATGCGTGTCTAGATTGTCTAAAAAAAATAAAAATAATTCTATGTGAAAAAAAAAGAAAATATGAAGGTTTTGCTTATAACCACTTCGTGCCCCTTTCCCACAGCCCAGGGAACAAACTGTTGAAGAGGAGGCGTGGTAGATGACTGTAAGGGCAGTGGAGAGATTGGGGGTGAATCGTGAGACTACAACAATACAGACTGGACACACGTTTGATCAAATGCAGTGAATTACAAGCATTCCATACTGGGACTATGTGGAAACCTTGGGTTTGTTCCAAAACTTTGACCCTTAGATTACTTGAATTGGGTTTACATGAATGTTACTTACATTCATTGCTTATGCTTAATAATTTGGCTCACTTCAAAAAAAATGCACCAATTACCTAATTGTATGGCAAACTGAGTAACATCAATGTTATCTGAAAACAACTGTGTTATTATATTGTAGAATCCCTTAAAAAATAAACAAATAAAAGAGGAAAAAGAAAAAGGGAAGGACCTTTCTTGGAAGGGGCAGTTTGTCTCATTTGAGGAGGCTTACAGATGAAAATGGAGCATTCTGATTTTGTTTGGAAATGAGGTACATTCTCCCACGCAGGAAAGAATTAGGAAGGGCGACACGAGGCAGACTTTTGAATGTTGCTCTTCCTTTCTCTCCTGTGAGGAGAAATATGTCTTAATTATAGGTGGGATACTTGGAAGCTCAGCCCGCCTCCTTGAACCTGCATCTTGCCACCCCAGGGAAATTGAATCATTCTTTGGAAAGAATCTCAAGCAGGCTGGTTGTGGTCTGTGAGTCTGGCAAAGGAGAAAGCGCCCAGGTCTTCGGCACCCTGGGTGGGCGCCTCCAGTCTTTTTGTCTTCCTGCCTTGGTTTCTGAACTGTGTATTAAAGTATAGGGATTTGTTGAGTGAATTAAAGGAACTAGTCTGAATTTTAAAAAGTTTCAGGTGCTTTCAATTCTCTTGGCCTATTCTAGAATTTAGAGACTAGGCACTTAATAATAAGTGCAGCACCCAGGAAAGGGAGTTTTTCCCCAGCTCTCAGGGTTAGAAACATCAGAGCAATTCTATTTTTAGTCTCTGCAGTGGGAGGTCAGGCACTGAGCTAATATTTGAAATTACACTGGGCCTCTTCAACTGGAGAATAAGGAAGTTAGTGCTAAATAGAGGTGGGAGTTCAGGGAATAAGCCAAGGTGGCTATACACAGGTAGGTGTCTCTTAGTGTTGGTGCTCTGTGAGTTCTCCACTCCTCAAGGGTGACTGAGCACAGCACAGACTGCAATGGGTGTGGCTTGATATGCTGTAACTTGTACTATGTATATAGTGGTGGATAGAGCAAGAACAGAGAGGAATCAGAACAAAGAAACTGAATCCACACTAAACACACTGACCGGTGTAGTGTAACAGCCATTCCCATGGTGCCTGCACTGTAGCAGGTATTAGAAGCCATCCAGAATGACACGAAACTGTGCTGGAGAATGTCCATAGGTTCAGTGTAAACACTGTGCAAGTCTGCATAAGGAGCTCGAGCAGCTTTGGGTTTTGGCACCACAGGGATGCCTGCACTGTATAATAAATATATGTATAAAACTGTATTTGTTATTTTTCTTGTTGCTGTGACAAAACACCTGACAGCAGTAACTTACAGAAAGAAGAGGGTCTGACAAGATGGCTCCCTGGGTAAAGGTGCTTGCTGCTTGCCACCAGTTCTGATGACCCGAATTCCATCACTTAAGGACCCACATGGTAGAAGGAGAGGACTGACTTTTTATTATATTATTTTTATTTAATGTATTTTTATTTCATTTCCTTTATTAAAAGCCTATAGAATCTTGTAAAAGTTACTTTTTATTAATAGTATGGAAAATACACACCTCCATAAAAGTAGGTGGATAATTACAAAATACTCTTGCAAAATACAACTGCTCTTCCAACAGAGAGGACAGAATATTTACCAAGGTATACAGAGTCCTGTATACCTTGGGTACACAGAGTCCTGTATACCTTGGGTACACAGAGTCCTGTATACCTTGGGTACATAGAGTCAGAGACTTCAGACTGATTCTTGCCCTGAGTGAATTTAAGAAAACTATTTTTAAACTTAACTCTTCAATTTCCTCATGAATAGAAAAAAAAAAAGAGTAGCTGATCTCAAGGAGAGTCCTATTCACATCTATAACTCTGACTCTGTTATCAGAAGTCAGAATGAAAATTACCCCCAAATGAGTATTTACAGCCTAAGTACCAGAGTGATTTATTTTACTGTCTCTCTGTCTCTTGCACACCCACATACACTATGTATTAGATACTGAATGGTGGGACGGATCCAGACACAGATGCATGAGCCAGAGGATTGCAACAGCAACAGCAACAGCAACAGCAACAACAACAACCCACAAACAGTATTCTTTACAGTTATAGCTGAAGGTTAAGAGATGCCAAGTTGTTAGAATTGCCCTAAGACTGAAAAGGCAGAAAGAATTAAGTTTTATTATATGACATGTTCTTTATTTCTATAAGCCCTATAACCAAGCTCAGCTCATAGTATTCAAAGGAGCCTCAGAAATGTTAGCTCGTTAAAATATACTGGTAACCAGTTCAGGCATAGTCCATGTTATATTCTGAATGATTATATCACCCTAAAATTTCTGTGATAAAAGCCTAAATTCTGGCCGGGTATGCTGGCGCACGCCTTTAGTCCTAGCACTTGGGAGGCAGAGGCAGGCGGATCTCTGTGAGTTCAAGGCCAGCCTGGTCTACAGAGTGAATTCCAGGACAGCTGGGGCTACAGAGCGACCCTGTCTCAAAAAGACAAAAAAAAAGTTTTAGTTTTTATTTTTAAATTTTTTTATTAATTTTATTTATTTCTGTATGTGTATGAATGTACTGTCTGCATGCAAGTTTGTGCACCCGTGTCGTGCAATGCCGCGGAGGTCAGAAGAGGGTGTCGGATTCCCCTGGAACTGGAGTTCTCCTGGAATTGGAGTTTCAGACGGTTCTCGGGCGCCATGTGGACGCTGGGGATCGAACCTGGGTCCTCTGTAAGAGCGGTCGGCTCTCTTAACCGCTAGGCCATCTCTCCAGCCCAAGTTTTAGTTTTTAAATATGTATATAGGTGTCTGTGTGTGGGTTTGTACATGCGAATGCAGTGCCAATGGAGGTGGGAAGAGAGTGTCAGATCCCCCGGAGCTGGAGTTACAGGTGGTTGTGAGCCACCTGATGCGGGTACTGGGAACCAAGTGGGTTCTCGGGAAGAGCAGTATATGCTCTTAACCTCTGAGCATTTCTGCAGCTCCACCAGCATTTATTTAAGAAATCTGCCTAGAAGGATTTGTAATCAGTTAGCTAAGTAAGTGGTGTATGTTTGGAAAGTCCCAAGGTTTGTTTATTTAATAATAGAATCCCTTTTCAAAAGTATTCATGGATTCTGGGCTTGATTTCTGCCATAGCACCCCCTGCTTCAAGTAAGGACTTAATGTTCACAGTGTTTTGAATAATTGTGGCAGTTGGAGACTTTCAAGGCTGGGATAGACTTTGACTTTGCGTCTGAGCACAGGGAGGCACAGGAAAAGCCTTTGTGTTTGCTTTGCACCCTGGGACTATCTTCAGTGGACTTCCATTCTATACTTTCCCTTGGGTTACACCCAAGCCTTTTCCCAGACTGGTCTAGAGCTGTAGTCCAGGCTGGCCTGAATTTCTCTATAGTCCTCCTGCCTCAGTCTCCCAAATGTTGGGGTTCAGCCATGGCTGCCTCACTTCCCTTTGGTTTATTCATTCTTTGTGTTTGTGGGAAGTGGTGGTGGTGGCGGTGGCGGTGGTGGTGGTGGTGGTGGGGGCAGAGGTGGCAGTGGCTGTGGAGGTAGCAGTGGTGTGTGGTGTGTGGTGTGTGGTGTGTGGCGTGTGGTCTGTGTGTTGAGTGTGCAGAATATCTGCTTGTGGAGGCCAGAGGAGGAAGTCAGGTGTCTTCCTCTGTTCCTCTCCACCCTGTTCCTTTAGACAGGGTCTCTCACTGAGCCCCAAGCTGCTTTGGTTAGGCTGGCTGTCCATTGAGCACCAGGATCTGCTTGTCTCCATGCCCCAGTGCTATTGTTACAGGCATGTGCCTGGATTTTTATGTAGTGCCAGGGATTTGAACTTGGATCCTTATGCTTGTAGAGCAAGTGCCTTTACCCACTGAGCCATCTCTTGTAGTTTATTCTTCACACCTTTTGCTTCCCTTGCTTGCTGTTCCACTGAACTCGTTTCCATACTGCAGTTGTTTAGACAGCATGCATGCCCCCTACTGTCTGCCGTCTAGAGCATAGCTTCATTTCTTCACATTGCAGCATCCAGATACACGATGGTACTTTCTAGTGCCTGCCAGACTCCTACTATCTTCTTGCCTACCAGTCCTCAGGAGGGGGGAAAAATCCAGATTGCCAGGTATGATCATGTCCATCCTGCCTCACAATCTTGGTTGGCCAACCTTGCCTCCCTCCCACTGGTGAGAGCAGCTTGCACACAATGCAAGATGACTGACTCCTCAGGACCTGTGCTCGGTGCTTCGTTGTCTTCTAGGAGACACCTGTCTGTGTTTGCTCCAGGTCTTGCTGCACAAAGCAAGCTTGGGGCAGGGTTCTGTGTGGGACCCTGTGCAGCAAGCTGCACCGTACCTCAAAGTCTACCCAACTCTGGAAAGGCAGTGGGATCTTTTGGTCTTTAGGGACTTAGAGATTAATGTTTTACAAAATTATCAAGACCACATTCACGGGAATGTAAATTTTCTATTTCTAGAACCTTAATTCTTTTATTTGTAGTTTTCTGATGTGTGTGGATGCATATGGGCTACCTGGTAGGTATATGAACTTGCACACATGTTTGTATATTTACATGTGTATGTGTGTGGGGTGGGTAGTTTGGTGGTGTGTGCATGCATATGTATATGTATGTATGTGCATGCATGTGCTGCTGATGTTTGCTGTGTGTAGACATGTGCGTATGGGTGCATGTGTTTTATTTCCTGGCATGTGTATTTCTGAGGTGCATATTGTGTGCTGTATGTAATATATATTATATATATTAGTATATATATATTTTATATATTAGTATATATAATATATATTTGTGTCTGTATTTGTGTAGTATTTATGTGCATGTGTTTGTGAGTGGTTTTTCATGAGGGTATTGATGACTATGTGCATGTGGCATGTGGTATATATTGTGTGTGCACATGTTGATGTAGTTTATGTACATGTACATTTGTGTGTGGTTTCCTGGTATGTGTGTGTCTCACTGTCCATGTGTTGGGGTGAAGGTGCTTGGAACTCGGTGTGGGGCAGAAGCCTGTCTGCCCCCCCCTCCAAGCTTCTTTCTCCTTGGCACAGAGGTGGTTTGCCGAAGTCCTGCAGCTATGGGAGTTTTCTGTCTCCTTTTCTCCAGAGAAGATCTGCTTTCCCTGGCTGTCCGCTGTACTCTTTCCACTGTGCACTCTGGTGACCAGTGAGAACAGGTAGGCTGATGGCCATGTTTTCCTGGTGCATGGCAGTCACAGCTTTTCTGACCCCTTTGGCAGAGGAGGAAGCAGGCCACTCTCCTGGGGTCCTCCACACAGTACATACTAGGGATCCCAAGGCCCTGCTTTTACTTCTGCTCCTCCAATATTTACAAACCTCCAGCCTTGCATTCTCTGCGGCTGTGTCCGCAGCCTCTTTGTGAGCCTGCCAGCTTGCACGACCACTTAATTTACCTGATTAATTCATGTACATTTATTCCAGGACCCACACTCCTTTGCTCTACCCTCCATGCATCCCTGACAGGACCCCCTCACTGAGCTCTTGCAGAGGTTCCGGGTTAGGTGAACAGATGCCCTGCTGGGCCCTGTATCTGTTGTCTGTCTGTCTGTCTGTCTTCAAGTTACATGCTGAAGCTGGGTTGGCCTTTCCTGTGCAGAAGCTGCCTTAGTTGGGGGGAGGGAGGTACTTGGTAAACACAGAGCAAACAGCAGGAAGGTGCGTTCAGGCTGCGTGGCTCCAGATGGCAAAGGCTTCTTCCACTGCTGAGAGTCTGGACCCCCTAGGCATTACATTCAGGGTCTAATTTTCATGGAAGACACGGGGAGACCTTGGGTCACTGGTCTATTCATGAAATGGGGACACTGTCCCTAGTAATTTGAGTTTGGGCATGGGCTATGGCTGCGTGGCACAGCCTGTTGTGTGGGTTGCCCACATGACCACTACTGGCAACAGGTCACTTTTCTTTGTGAGAGGTCAGGAGTGGATTCTGTTCCTAAGGCTCACGACACCATTTGTAGAGAAGGATCTGGATTTTGGAAGTTTCATTGAATGGACAAGGCCATTCTGGACTTCCTTTCCAGAACTAGGTGACCATGCAAGTTTCACTGGCCTTGGACAAATGAAAGTCTCAGAGGCCTGTGGTGTGGCCCAAGAGGACCTCATGGTCTGTGGCCCTCACTGGGTCAAGGTCTGGACTGTGCTTGCTGCATATCCTTGTCTCTGTCTTCAGTGTCTTTGGTTTATCCTTTGAGCTTCAGGCACAGGGCTGCCCCTTTAGACACATGTTCATCTCCCCCAGCACTGATGCTTGCAGGGACTCTTTACAAGCAGACCTTACAGGAGGGAAGTTGGGTGGCCTTACTGGATCGGCAGTCGGCTTCTGTCTTGACCTTTCTTCTAGAGCTGCGGTGTGGACCTCCCAAGGCCTCAAGTATTTTCATTTAGAAGTGTGCATTTCTGAGCAAGGCCGGGCCTCCACACTGTCAGGCATGCCCCAATGCCTTCTCAGCAGTGCTTCCCCTCTCAGCTGTGGGAGCCCGTCACTGGCCCCCAGAGGCTGAGGTCCACCCTGTATCTCGCCCTCACACCCTTGGCTCAGTGCTTCTCTCCCCTCAGAACGCCCTCCCCTCTCTGGCCTCCTTTCAAGTGCTGCTTGCTCAGGGCTCCACTGGATGCTACTGATTCTGACCTGATGTCGTCTTCCTCCAGGGTTAGAACTTTGTGCTAAATTGATCACCCCTCCCAGGATTACTTATACTTTTTATTAGTCTCATAACCATTGGTGGTACCTTAGCAAGGAGAGCATTCCAGAAGATCTCATTTCCCTTCGCACATGGGACTGGGAAGGTCTATACCGAGTTGCAAGAGTATTATTACCTCAAACAAGACTATCTCTGCACAAAGAAAAATGAGTATAGTTTAAAATATTTTTATTAGATAGCTTGTCTATCAAAACTACTACAACCTGAAAACTCAGCCCTCTGCTTACCTGGGGGTGCGTACTCTGACCACAGTACCCGTTGAGTGAGATGCTGGGGCTCCCCATTCCACCTGCACCTCTAGTGTAGCAGATGCCTGTTCCTGGTGCTGTGTTCACAAATTTCATGAGGCGAGGAGTACCTTCCTCTCCTCCTTGTGTTTTCTTTCAGTTAGCTGTGTTACCTAGAGGAGGGTGTGAGCAGGCAGCCAAGGGCGCTGAAAGAGCCCAATGGTTTGCTGGGTTCTGGCCAAGAGGAGAGCTGAGGCCTGTCAGGGATGATTAAAGGGCCCAGTGTTAGAAAAGAGCAGGCCTTTATGCTAGTGGTAAAATGATTAGAAAGTAATAAGAAAAATGCAGGTTTGGACAGAACATTGTTTTGTTTAATCAGTCCTAAGCCCAAAAGGAAAAAAAAAAGTGCCCTTAGAAGTACCTTTTATAGGGATTACGATCTGCAGCTGAACATTTCTCTCGTCCAGTTTATGAGCTTAGGAGGAAGGGGGCAGGTAAGTCTGTTCCTTGTGTCTGAAGAGGCAGCTTCTCTAATGGAAACCAGAGGCAGAGAAAACGACTGGGAAACATGCTAGTGTGGGCCGGCACCACAAAGGAGGAAAGCCCTAGAGCACAGCACAGAACCTGGAAGGGGCTGGATCTTTCTAGAAGAGGACAGAAGATACCAGGAACTGGATCATTTTACAAGGAGATGTGGGAGCAGAGGAGATGAATTCTGTTGTTTTTTTAAAGTAGTGTTTGGGAAGAGGAAGTGGATGTGGGCAGTATTGTACAGAAGCAGAGGGCCAAGGGGGTGTCGTAAAGATGCTGGAGAGACTGTCTGTACTGCGAAGATGCCTAGCATGGTGGCATTGGCAAGGGCCAAGTGAGTAGGGTGTATGCTTAATTTACATAGCAGGAAGTGACCGATGGGAAGTTCTGAGGCAGGCAGCTTAGAAGACTTTTTCAGTTCATAGGTCCTAGTTTCTCTTGTGTTCTGTGGATTTTATCCCTTTTTAAAACAGTAAACAGTGCTCTTTGTCAAAAGTGAAGGCTGGCTGAATATTTTTAAGCAATTTGGAGACTTTTGACATGGCTGAGTATTTTAATGACATTTAAGAAGTTGTAGTTCTCCTGTGTTTGTTTGGAGTTACTGGTGTGGGATGAAAGAAAGGGGCATGGGATCCCTCTCTTGCTAAATACTTGAACCACAGACTAAGGGAAAGGTTGTCTTTTTTTTATTTTTATTTTTATTTAATTTTTTAAAATTTATTTTCATATGTGTATGAATGTACTGTCTGCATGCAGGTTTGTGCACCTGTGTCGTACAATGTTGCAGAGGTCAGAAGAGGGTCTCGGATTCCCCTGGAGCTGGAGTTACAGACGGTTCTCAGCCGCCATGTGGGTGCTGGGGATCGAACCCGGGTCCTCTGCAAGAGCAGTCAGTGCTCTTAACCGCTAGGCCATCTCTCCAGCCCCAAGGTTGTCTTTCTTTTAAACACACACACACACACACACACACACACACACACACACACACACAACTTTCTCATGGAGCCCAAGCTTTTCCATGCCTGGTTTATGTTGTGGTAGGGGCAGAACCCAGGGCTTTGTGCATGGTAGGTGTCGGGTCAGTGTCTTTGAGTCACGCGTGACTGCCTTCCACACGCTGTCCTTCCCTTCTTGGCTCAGCTCCAGGACTTGCCTCCTGCCTGCAGGCCGGCAGTCTCTAGGCTTTGCTCCCTCAAGGGGGTGGGGGAACCTCTGGAGATCACCCTTAGAACGGAATGAACTCACACGCGTGGAGAGCCGGGGAGGATAGGAACTCCGTTTATTTTCTGTCAGTGAGGTCTATATGTTCAAGACTACAGTGCTTTGGGCAAGGAAGTGGGGAGCAGACAGAAGGGAGGGGTGAGCCAACTTGGTTCTAATGGGGGGGGGGCTGCAGCGCTCCGGTTTATGCAACAGGTAACTAGAGGTGTTACATTTTTTGCTCAATGCCTCAAGGGAAGGGGCCTGGAACTTTGCAGAGATAGGGCGAAGCAAGAATCATTGTAATATCCTGAATCTTCCAGCTACAGATAACTCTGGAAGCCCACAGAGATATCAGATAACTGGAGATCTCCCGGGACAGGCCTTACAAGTTCTCGCTTCAAGTCACACACAAAGTTTCATTCCCACATCCCATCCTTTGTTTTTTAATTAAAATAGAGCAATAATGTCGAGGTCCTCTAGGGAGTACCCTGGGACGGCTGGCCACAACTCAGTGAGTGTATTGATTAGGTTTTTGATAAACTGGAGGACACAGGGTGCGATAGTCAGGAGGACTCCTAGGGTGCAAATGGGTCCCAGTAAGGGGAGCAGCCAGGAAACTAGGGGGTTGGAAAACCATGGGACAGAAACTTGTGGGGAGTACCTATCATGGAGTTCTTTCCTGAGGTCCCGTAGAGTTTTAACATTTTGCTCAACAATACCAGATTCATTTAAATAAAAACAACATTCTTCTCCCAGGAACACACAGGTTCCCCCATTTTCTGCAGTTAACAAGTTCAGAGCTCGGCAGTTCTGCATCACCACCTCGGCCAGAGAAGTTATCTGCCTCTGAAGCGATTCATGGCTGTTTGTTGTGGACGCCATTGCTTCATCAAGCTTAGTTTGAAGTCCACTTCCATACTGTAAACCTCCCCTAGGGCTCCGCTCACTGTTCCCATCGCTGCCATGGAGAAGGCGATGCCTAGGCTGACCAGAACTGGGATGAAAGTCTCTCTCTTTTGATGGTCTGGGTCAGGTCTCAGCATCCAAGCGACTTCCTCCTTCTCATAAAGGAAGAGCTGAGGGGTGATAATTACAGGCAAACAAATTCCAGAACCAGTAGCATTTGCACAGAGGGATGCGGTGCCATCACACCAGAGAAAGAATGGTGATTTGACACACAGGGTCCTGTCAGGAGGGACACTTCGGAGGCACCTGGGGTCTGGGGCTGCTGCAGCTCACACTAAACAAATAGGAAGTGTAGTGAGTCGGTTGAAGAGAGGAGTGCCGTGAAACACTGGCTCTGTCACCATGGAGGCAGATTCCTGTAAAGAGGTGTTAGAGGGAAAAGAGGGCATGTGAGGGATGCACAGAAAAAACATTGGGAGACATTAGGGTGGGTGGTGTAATTGAGGAGATCTCTGGTGTATTCAATGTACTGAAGCCATGTTACAGTGGACTGCAGTTTTCCTTCCATTTTTGATTCCCGTAACAAAATGTGAGATTGGGTGAGGATGGGTTGTGGAGCTAGAACAAGCTGTTGAGAGATATGGATATCTGCCACAGGTTACCAGGCATTGCTGTAAGGGTAGAGTTTTCCCTGTACTCCAGCTGTCCAGTACTCACTCCAGGGGTCCTGAATATTAATTTTAAACTGGTTGTTTTGGATTTGGAACAGGCTTCTTGGGCTGCGAACACTCTCCAACCTGCAAGACCAGAATCTACAACCACCATAAGTATGAGCTTCCTGCAAGCACCGTTCTTTGTTAAGATGGGGGAAACAGATAAAGGGTGCCTGGGAGGTAGTGGTGGAATTGGGAAATACAGTAATTGTGATTGCTTTACTACAGCCTTGCAAAAGACAGTCGCTGGTTTCATTTACCTGATTTCTTCCCTCCCAAGTTTCTCTGACAAGGAATTGCCAGACATGGGTCCAAGTCGGTGGTCTATTCACAGGCTGGGCAGAGGCAGAGTTAGCTTGAACTATTATAAGAGCAGCCAGAAGGATGGCAGATAGGGGTGCGGAGGAGGGGGCACATGGATTTTGCAGAAGTGAGGAGTTGGTCAAGTTTCTTCCATGTTATGTCATTTGGGTTCTGGGAGTGTCGTCTCCTCTTTCTCCTCTTCTTTTTATCCACGAGCGACAGATGTGCCATCTTTTTGGTCGGCGGGGATGAATCTGACATTTCTGGCCAGAATCCAAATGGGTCTTGGACAATCCTGTCAGAAGATGCAAGCAAAGCCCCTCCCAGTTGTCAACAGTGGATTGGGTCCTTTCCACTGATTGTCTAGGGGGTCTTTCCATCTGACAGGTATTTGAGGAACAGTGCTGGGTGTCTGCCAATGTTTGACTATGGCTGGACACTTTGAATCTCCGTAAATGTTAGAGGTTTACAGTTGCCAATGCTATGGCCAGCTGGATGTTAGGAGGGTATTTCCCCGCCTTTTGTTTTAATAACTGATTTTTTAGGAGCTGATGGGTCTGTTCTATGATGCCTTGTCCCTGTGGGTTATGAGGGATACCTGTATGATGTGCAATATTCTGTAAATGACAAAATGATTTAAAGCGAGAGCTAGCAAATGCTGGCCCATTGTCCGTTTTAATCTGTTTGTGGATGCCCATGGTAGCAAAGGTAGAAAGTAGGTGGGCATTGAGGTCCTTGGCTTTCTCTCCTGTGAATTTCTCTCCAAGTGAATTTGGAATAAGTGTCTATAGTGACAAATACATATTTTTGTCTCCCAAAAGAAGCTATGTGTGTAATGTCAGTTTGCCAGAGTGCATTGGCTTTCAATCCCCTGGGGTTAATTCCCAAAACCTGTAGTGCAGGTGTTTTAAGTAGAGTAGAACAGGAAGAGCAGGTTCTAAGGAGTCACTGAAGTTGGGCAGAAGGAATTTTAGGAAAGTGAGCTTGGAGGCCTTTCAGGTTAACATGGGTGAGGGAGTGGAATTTTTCTGCTTCAGAGAGGGACAGGACATAGACCCCTGTAGAGGAGACTCAGTCTGCAAGAGAGTTGCCTTCAGAGAGAGGTCCTGGTAGGAGGCTGTGGGCACAGATGTGCTGTATAAAGAGGGGGTGGCTCCTATTCTGTAAAAGGGATGAAACTGCAGTGAGAAGTGGGGAGAGGGGATTTTTGTCTAATAGGACAAAGGATCTGGATAGCCAGGGCAGCAGATTGATCACATAGATACTGTCTGAGAAGACATTAAGAGGCCTGTTGGTTTCTTTGAGAGCTAGATAAACAGCATAGAGTTCTCTGTACTGTGTAGGAATGGTCAGGGAGTGGGTGAAACAGGATCTGAGGTGCTTGATCCAGGTTGTCATAAATGATGGCTGCAACCCCTTACTTCCCTCTGTAAAAACAGATGCAGCCTGCCTTATAGGCACATCTTGGAAAAGACAGGGAGGAAGCCAGTTTAGCAATGGGAGAGGGGAGACCCACCTGTCATTAGGGTAGTGATTTTCTGTCTGTCCTGGAAATCCCATGAGACTTACAGCTATATGAACATGATTTTGTATCAGCCACTGGATATCCAGGAGGGAGAAGGGTGTCACTATGACATCAGGCTCCTTCCCCAGTGTCTGCAGGGAATGTTCTCTCCCATTTCTTATCATAGCAGCTAAAGAATCCATTTCAGTTAACAGTTGGGGAGTTCCCCCTATGGGTGTGTGCAGCCACTCTAGTACTCCCCTGGATTGGTAAAGGGCCCCTACAAGTGTGGGGGTAGTGTTAAAAATAAGCAAGTGCACAGGAAGGGAGGGTGTGAAACATGGTAAAGCCATGCTCTGGAGAGCTCGGCTGACTTCAGCCAGAGCTTCTGAGGCTTCTGCTGTGAGCTTTTGCCTGGAAGCTGGGTCTCTGTCACCTTGAAGAAGATCAAAGAGAGGCTGTAGTGTTGTGGTGGGGATGGATAGCCATGGGCGGAGCCAGTTAAGATTTCCTAGGAAGGACTGAAGGGATGCTAGTGTGAGCTTGGGAGGAAGGGAGAGTACAGGTTTGAGGGGTCTCACTGTAGTGAAAGAAATTTCAGTGCCTAGGAAACGAATTGGGGGAATCATTTGAACCTTAGCATGGGCTATTGTAAATCCAAAAGCTTCTAAGGATGGTACAAGCCTGTCCTTTAAACTTGCCGGGTCAGTTGATAATTTGTCCCAAACTAAAATGTCGTCCATATAATGGAAGACTTGCAGACCTTGTTCCATATGGGGTTTAAGAGCCACTGCTACCACCTCTTGGCAGAGCATTGGGCTGTTGGCCATGCCTTGTGGCAGGACAGTCCACTCGTAACAAGTTGCTGGACCTGAGTTGTTAATTGCAGGAACTGAGAAAGCGAACCATTTGCAATCCTCAGCATGGAGGGGGATTGAAAAAAAACAGTCTTTTATATCTAAGGCTAGCAGAGGGGTGTTAGCTGGAATAGCAGAGGCAAGTGGGAGACCCCTCTGGGGAGATCCCCATATATGCATAGTTTTGTTAATGGCTTGCAGATTTTGTAAAAGACGCCAACCTTCTGTTGCCTTTATGACAAACACAGGGGTGTTCCAGGGACTGCGAGATGGACGGATGTGTCCCAATGAAAATTGTTCCTTGACTAAGTCTTGGAGAGCTTGTAATTTCTCCCCTTATAAGGGCCACTGCTCAATCCAGACTGGATCATCTGACTTCCAGTCCAGACGAGGGGGAGAATACTCTGCAGTGACCCTCAGGATTGGGGGTGCTTCTTGCTGAGATGATGGAGGCATTTTCCCCCAGTTAAAATTGTCTATCTGGGCATGGTTATTCTCATTTGGAGTGGACTACATCCAAAGCCTCCAAAATATCTCACCCTAACAGATTGATATTAGTGGGTGCTATTAATGGGTGAATCTGACCCATGTTTCCATCAGGGTCTTCCCAGGTGTAAACATTTTTAGTTATGTAAGACTGTGAGGGTCCTCCTATTCCTAGAAGTTTAGGTCCTGGGAGCTAGGGCCAGTCAGGGGGTATTTCTTGCTGTTTTATAATGGTTCTATCTGCCCCTGTATCTATCAAACATTTAAAAGAACTCCCCCCAGTTTTAATCGTCAGTGCAGGATGTGAGCCTTCTGAAATAGGTGCTGCCCCTTTTTTCCTTGGGCTAGGGGCTGCCCGTCTAGGAGTTTAAAGGTGGCAATTTTTCCTATCTTTAGCAGCAATCTTTCCTCCAACAATATCCTTTTTTACACCGGGGGCAGAGAATGCATGGGGGGCGTTCAGGAGGCCCTCTGGGAGAGACTGGTGTTTTGGGCACTGTTTTTTCTGTAGCAGAGAGAGAAGCAGGGAGTGGCTGATAATTAGGGGAAAGGTTAAGGCTGTTCTAATTTTACTGGGTCTGAAGCTTGGGGGCTTTCAGAGGGAATTTTAATGCAGTTCTCAAGGGTAATTTTAGCAGGTTCTTGGGAGGAGGGGGTCTGCAATTTAATTTGTTGTTTTCCTTTCCTGGCGTGGTTTGGTGAGAGGGCCCTAAGCATTGTCTCACCGCAGCTATTAGTGTCAAGAACGTGAGAGATGCTGGAGCATTTTCTCGCTGTCTAGCGTTCTGTGCCACATGTGTCCAGGATTCTGAACTCCATAAGTCTACAGGGGACATCCATGGGGAAATTTAAGAGTCTCACTCAGCCGGGCGTGGTGGTGCACGCCTTTAATCCTAGCACTCGGGAGACAGAGGCAGGCGGATCTTTGTGAGTTCAAGGCCAGCCTGGTCTACAGAGTGAGTTCCAGGACAGCCAGAGCTACAGGGAGACCCTGTCTCTAAAAGACCAAAAAAAAAAAAAGAGTCTCACTCAAAGGAGGCAGCTTCCCGCGTGGAAATTTTAACTCCTTGACTCTTGAGGAGTGTTTTTATCTTCTTAACCTGTGGGTCTTTTTGGCCTGTCTGTTTGTTACCCAAGATAAAGATAGATAGGAAATGCTAGTGGTTAGGGAAAGAGACAGTTCAAAAGACTAACCTCACGGGAACAGATAATTCCATGGAGATGTGCCACAGCTGGCCATATAGAGGACAGAGACTTAAAGCAGATTTAAAGATTAATCTCTTGTGGGAAAAGAGTTATCTCCATGGAGATATACCATAACTGGTCGTGACTACCTGGTTAGGGGGGTATCTCCTTGTCTCTAGGGTAAAAGCCTGAGATTTCCCTTGCGTGGGGGAAATCAGGGCTAAGAGAGACAGCCCGATGAATTCCTTTTTTCCTTCTTCCTTTGGTGGAAAGTCGAGCTGCATGTTCTGGGCACCAGTTGTTAGGTCAGTGTCTTTGAGTCACACGTGACTGCCTTCCACATGCTGTCCTTCCCTCCTTGGGTCAGCTCCAGGACTTGCCTCCTGCCTGCAGGCTGACCGTCTCTGGGCTTCGCTCATGCAAGAAGTGGGGAGGGAAAACTGCTAGAGATCATCCGTAGAATGGAACGAACTCTCACACACACACACACACACACACACACACACACACACACACACACAC
>VZQC01011410.1:1240730-1266902 GCA_009823505.1 Rhizomys pruinosus | reverse complement strand
GTGCCCCATTGCATACCACCAGGGTTGTGTGGTGAGCCTGTTTAGTTTTGTACACTCCCTATCTGTCCATGTGAGAGGCTGCGCCCTGTCGAAATTCCACCAGGATGGAAGGAAGCTTCTCGACGTGCCACATCCAGGATTTGGTGTCCTCAGGAAGAATTTTCAAATGGAGAAATAATTGCATATCAAGGGACTCAAAAGACAGAATTCTAGCTTCTTAAGAATAAGGAGAGACGCTGGAGAGGTGGCTCAGTAGTTAAGAGTGCTTGCTACTCTTGGAGAAGATCTGAGTTTGGTTTCTAGCACCCATGTTGGGCAGCTCACAACTATCTGATACCCTCTTCTGGCACTCTCACAAATATGAGCACACACACACACACACACACACACGCAGTATACATAAATAAAAGTAAAAAAAAAACTTTGGGGGGGGCTGGAGGATATGCCTAGCGTTAAGAGCGCCGACTGCTCTTGCAGAGGACCCAATTTGATCCCCAGCACCCCACATGCCGCTGAGAACCGTCTTTAACTCCGTTTCAGGGAATCCAACCCCTCTTTCTCTGACCTCGGCATTGTACAACACGGTGCATCAACCTGCATGCAGACAGTACTTGTACACATAAAAAATAATTAAAAAATTAAAAAAACTTTTTGTGGATGTTTTCCCTTCATGTATGTATGTGTACCATGTGGATGCGTGTGGCCACAGTGGCCAGAGAGCCTCAGCTCTCTCTGGTATTAAACCCAGGTCCTCTACAAGGGCAACAAGTGTTCATTTAAAAAATTTTATTTATTAATTTTATTTATGTGTATGAATGTTATTATGCCTGAGTGTAGGTAGGTTCACCCATGTTGTACAGTGCCTGTGGAGTTAGAAGAGGGTGTTGGATCCCTCGAGAACTGGAGTTTCTGAGATTGCTATACAGATGTGGGTGCATGAGGAATTGAACCGTGGTTCATCTCCAAGAGCAGTCAGTGCTCTTTTTTTTTTATCTTTCGCGACAGGTCTCCTTGCAGCCCCAGCTGTCCTGGAACTCACTCTGTAGACCAGGCTGGCCTTGAACTCACAAAGATCTGCCTGCCTCTGCCTCCCGAGTGCTGGGATCAAAGTCAGTGCTCTTAACCACTGAACTATCTCTCTAGCCTCCCAACAAGTTTTGTCTTTTTTGGTCTTTTTTGAGATCATAGCCCCAGCTGTCCTGGAACTCATTTTGTAGATCAGGCTGGCCTTGAACTCATGGAGATCCACCTGCCTCTGCCTCCCAAGTGCTGGGACTACAGGCATGTGCCATCATGCCCAGCTCACAACAACTATTTATTTTATTTATTTATTTATTTATTTATTTATTTATTTATTTATTTTTATGTGTATGAATGTACTGTCTGCATGTAGGTTTGTGCACCCATGTTGTGCAATGCCACAGAGGTCAGAAGAGGGTGTCGGCTTCCCCTGGAACTGGAGTTAAAGACGGTTCACAGCCGCCATGTGGGTGCTGGGGATCGAACCCGGGTCCTCTGCAAGAGCAGTCGGCATTCTTAACCACTAGGCCATCTCTCCAGCCCCCAGACAACAACTATTCTTAACCACTGAATTGTCTTGCTGGTTCCAGAAAAAATAAAAAATAAATCCTTAAAAAAAAAAGAAGAAAAAAAAAAACCGAGTAATTGGGAAATACCCCCTGACTTAAAACTGGACATATCTTGGACATGAACAAGTTTTCTGTGAAAAAACTCAGACTTTTGTGTTTTTCCTTTCAGTAGTAATAGAATCTAAAAGCAATGCTAGTTGGTATATTCGCATGCATGTGAAGGTAGAGTCAAGAACCTGAACACTGGCTGTGTGAGAGGAGAACATTTCTGGTGGAGCACAGGCCCCTGAGGGGGGGACTGTTTTGAATGAGCTGCGGTGATGGGGGGAGGAGGATTGGGGTTGAGGAACAGGCGGCTGTGGAAGGGCATCAGACGCACAGCAGGAACTTTGGTTTCATTCTGTGTGCTGGGTACCATTTGAGGACTTCGACAGGTCCTGCTTTGGTTTCTTTTTAGAGTGTGTGTGTGTGTGTGTGTGTGTGTGTGTGTGTGTGTGTGTGTGCCATGCATATAGAGGTCAGAGGTCAACACTGTGTTTTCTCAGGCACTACCTGCCTTGTGTTTTGAGACAGGGTCCCTCAGTTTCACCTGGAACTTGCCAATTCAGCTTGTCTGTCTCTGCCTCCTCAATGCTAGATTACAAATGGGCACATCATGCCTGGCTTAAAGACATTTTTTAATTCATTTTATTTTATGTGTGTGTTTTGCCTGCATGTGTGTACATGCACCTGTGTCATGCAGTGTTCCTGAGGCCAGAAGAGGGTGTCGAATCACCCGGAACTGAAGTTATGGATGGTTGTTGGCCACCAGGTGGGTGCTGGGAACCCACCCCAGGTCCTCTGCAAGGGCAGCCAGTGCTTTTAACCACTGAACTCTCTCTCCAGCCCCATGCCTGACTTTAAAATGTGAGTTCTGAGTATTTAACTCAAGTTCTTATGTTTATGTGCCAAGCACTTATCCAAAGCTGTCTCCCAATCCTTGATCTATTTTAATGCTGTTGTGAAGCCATTTCCTCAGAGCTGAAACTTTCCACTCTGGAGGGATGCTCATTAAAATCCAGGATGGTCTCAGGGCTGGAGAGATGGCTCAGGGGTTAGCACTGGGTGCTGTTGCAGAAGACCTGGATTTGATTCCCAGCACCCACATGGTGGCAAACAACCATCCATAGCTTCAGTTCCAGGGAAATCCAATGCCCTCTTCTAACCTCCATGGGCATTGCATGACATGTGTACATACGTGCATGCAATACACTCATAGACATCAAACAATAAATAAAACACTGAAAAATAAAACAGAGGAAGGCCCTTAAAAACTCAGGAAGTAAACAGCTTTGGAACCTCCCTCCTGAACATTATAGAAGCAGTAAGGACTGCTGGGGAGAGTGCGGAGCTAAAGTAGGCTGTGCAGAGCTGCAGGTCCCAACTTTTGTGAACTGGAGCCATGTTGGGGTGGGCTTTCAGTGATGCAGCTCTCTTTGAATTGTCCTTATTCCTGTAGTAACTCCAGTGTACTCACTGGCTTGGCAGCTTGGACTTTGGTGGTATCGTTACTCTGTTTTGTCATTTGTTCATTTCTGGGGTGAGTAGACATTTGTTCATGTCTCCTGGGAATAATGTCACACAATAAAAGCTTAAAAGAAAAAAATGTCTTCTGGCTGGATACAGTGGCATATGCCTTTAATTCCAGTGCTCAGGAGCAGAGACAAGTAGTTTTTTTTTTTTTTAGTTCCAGGCTAGTCTGAGCTACACAGTGAGTTCTAGGCCAGCTGGGCTACATAGCGAGACTTGTCTTTAAAAAAACAAAGTCTTGGGGGCTGGAGAGATGCTCTTGCAGAGGACCCGGTTCGATCCCTAGCACCCACATGGCGGCTGAGAACTGTCTTTAACTCCAGTTCCAGGGGAATCCGACACTCTCTTCTTCTGACCTCCGAGGCATTGCGTGACACAGGTGCACAAACCTGCATGCAGACAGTACATTCATACACATATGAAAATAAATAAATTAAAAAAAATAAAAAAACAAAGTCTGATGTGTGTAGAATTTCAGTTTGGTAGGAAGTAAAAGGTTCTGGAGAAGGATAATGGGGGTTCCACTGTTGCTTAGTTTATCATGTCAGGCAAGGCATGGTGCAGTTACTTGCCTAGTGGCAGAAGCCTGTGGCTGTACATGTCCTGGTGGGAGAAGAGAATGTGATTGGAACCAAGTACGGGTATATCTTTTGAAAGTCTAAGCCTTGTGACATCATTGCAGGCCCTTCCTTCTACAGGCTCCACAAGCTGAGTAATGGAGGTTTAAAACAAGAGTCTGTGGGAGACAGGTCAGATTCAAACCACGGTAGACCTCTTAAACCCACAGCAGTACACTTAGAATGGCATATTGTGTACTATGTGTATTTTACCACAATTTCCGTTAGAAGAGGTCCTCTGAAAAACTGAACGTGGCAGAGCAAAGGTCGCTGGTTTGAATTTGAGGGCTGGGTGGGGGCAGTTAGTTCCTGGGGCAATGGGGTATGATTTGAAGTCGGAGTGAGTGGCACTGAGTGGTCCCAGGTATGCATATCTTATACTGTCTCACCCGTGAGATGCTAGTTCTGATCCTCTGAGAAGTGACCTCTAAAGGAGAGTAGATGTGTATGACATTTGTTAGTTTGCCCTGCAGTGCCAGACCTGTGTGCCTCAGGTAGACCTTCCATTTAGTCTTTTTTTTTTAATTTAATTTTTATTTATTTCTGTATGTGTATGAATGTACTGTCTGCATGCAAGTTTGTGCACCCGTGTCGTGCAATGCCGCAGAGGTCAGAAGAGGGTCTCGGATTCCCGTGGAACTGGAGTTCTCCTGGAATTGGAGTTTCAGACGGTTTTCGGCCGCCATGTGGGTGCTGGGGATCGAACCTGGGTCCTCTGTAAGAGCGGTCGGCGCTCTTAACCGCTAGGCCATCTCTCCAGCCCCCATTTAGTCTTTATATCTTATATCATGCAGAAGTTTTACAGCAATTTTTGCTAAATTTATATGTCTTCTTTGTGGGACAGATACCAGAAGACTATCATAAAGGACGCATGGAAAGAAACGTAACTTACTTCAAAGCACTGTCCTAGCATGTAGGTGATGAAGGTGCAGCTTCCCAGGGGTCAGATGCCATTCTGAATGTTCCCTATGTAGTAATGAATTTGACTTCTTGACAGCTGTGGTTGACAGAATTATCCCACTTAAGACATGAAATTGAGGTGCAGGCAAGGAAGGGGCTGCTAAGCCAGCTGTGGCAGGAGGTAGCATACATCTGCTGCCTCTGCAGATGTGGGCAGAGTTTGAGCATCTGTCTGTGCCTTGTTATCCAATCCTGTCCTCCCTCAGAATGTGACAAGTATACTGTTCTCTGTCTCATTGGGCTCTGTTAGGTAACTAGCCAGCCTGGGCTTATCACACTGAGCACTGTACATTTATACCTCGTGACAGATATAAGAAATCGGAGGTTAAATCTACGAGAGATCGGAGGGTCTCACAAGGTAAAGAATGTGGAGAACCTCTAGGAAGGCTCTGGGCTGATTCTGAAGTCAGGAAAGGAATGAGCAACAGCTGTAGGACAAATCAACTCAGCACTGAGAGGGAAGGTCACACAGGCAAAAGGCGGATGAGCTTCTCTCTGCCACACCCCTTTTTATCTGGGCTGTTACCAGAAGGTGCCATCCACATGTGGCATCGCAGTGCAAGTGTGCAGATCAGACGTCAGTCCTCACCATCCATATTGAGACACAGGGACATTTGTTCACTGCTGCTAGGCTGCTTGGCCCTTAAGCTTCTAGGACTCTCCATTTTCCATGTTTTGTCTCCCTGGGGATGCACTGGACTCACAGACACATACACTGTCATGCTTGGCTTTTATGTAGGTTCTAGAGTTCTGAACATAGGCCTTCAGAGTTGCGTAGCAGGTGTTTACCCATTGAGCCATCTCCCTCGTTTTGGTCAGCGTCTTAAAATTCTACATCCCAAGGAAGAGATTGGAAGGAACAATAAACCCAATGGCTGCTACAGATGCTTGCTAAGTTCAGGAATCTTTGCTGCTAAAAAAAATAACAAAATAGACTTCATAAAGGGACTCTTATAGAAACCAATGGTGAAATGTTTGTTCTTGTTGTTGTCCAGTTTTGTTCTGAAAGTCACAAGCAACATGATAATTATAAATGATTGGAGGAATTTGTCATTAATTGCATATAGAATAAATGCTGCTCTGGAACATTCAGAGGCTCCAACTGAGAACAATGGAAAGTTGATAGCATCTTCAGCAAATGGTGCTGGCAAAACTGGATCACCATTTGTAGAAGAACAAAATTAAACCCCTACCTCTCATCCAGTACAAACATCAATTCCAAGTGGATCAAAGATCTCAGCATAAAACCTGAAACCCTGAAGGTGATAGAAGAAAAAGTTGGTAACAACCTACAAGACACAGGTGTAGGAAAAGACTTCCTAAATCAGACAACAGTTGATAAATGGGACCTCATCAAACTTAAAAGCTTCTGTACAGTGAAAGAATTAAGGAAGTGAAGAGAAAGTTGAGAAGAGCTTTTAAGAGAGCAGGTGGCTGGTTATTGGTACGCCAACAAAGTGATGGAAAGGCCAAAACTGGAGTCTATGAGTGAGTCTGGTAAGACCTGGGCGGCCTCTGTTAGAAAGAAACATCAGGTTCACTGACGAAACCCAAGTGAAAGCAGAAGCTGGGGTGGTGTTTGGGGGAGATTCAGTTTTGGTTAGAATGTCTTCTGGAAACTCATCTACCAAGTAGAGTGTTGTTAGTTAAAATCTGCAAAGCATTCCCATGAAACTCAATAGGCTGAGCCAAATTCATCTGAAAGCACAAAGCCTTAAAAATGCAGAGGCCATGGCTGGGAGACAGCTTAACTTAAAGGTGTTTGCTACCAGGCCTAGTGATCAAGAGTTTGATCTTCAGAACCCATATGGTGGAAGAAGAGAACCGACTTCTTCAAGTGGTCTTCTGCCTGCCACATGTGTGCTGCAGCATGTGCTGTATACCCTACCCTGGAAAGAGAGAGAGAGAGAGAGAGAGAGAGAGAGAGAGAGAGAGAGAGAGAGAGAGAGAGAGAGAAAGAGTTTAAAGCAAAGGCCATACTGAAAATTAGCAGTGGGGCCTGGCGTGGTGGTGCACGCCTTTAATCCTAGCACTTGGGAGGCAGAAGCAGGTGGCTCTTTGTGAGTTCAAGGCCAGCCTGGTCTACAGAATGAGTTCCAGGACAGCTGGGACTACAGGGAGACCCTGTCTCGAAAAGACCAAAAAACAAAAAAGAAAATTAGCAGTGGTAACAGAGGGAAATTATCTTACCAGACATCAGAACATTTTCTGTTGCTACAGCTGAGCACTACAGACTAGGTAATTTATGAAGAATAAAGGTTTACCGAGGCTCCTGACTTTGAAGGCTGTTACGGTGAAGATCTGGCAGCATTGCTGGATGAGTTCTTCCTAGTAAGTGGCACTCTGCAGACTTCAGGAGAAGCACAGGGTATTTTGTGGCTGGAGACAGGGAACATCTGTCCTGCTCTCCACTTCTTCTTATAGATCCATAGTTCCCTTGGATTAGGGTCTCAGCTTTATGGCCTTAGTAAACCTTAATGATTTCCCACAAGCCACACCACAGTCAGATTAAGTTTCTTCCCTAAGACCTCATGATGGCATGTAGATTTCAGATGAGTTTTGATGGGGCATTCAAGCCATAGCAGTAGTCCAAGGTTCCAGAAATTGGAGTCCCTGTGGTGTTTACAGGAATAGACAACTATGATAGGTCGGAATGTGTCCCAGCCTCATTCATGAGCCTCACTCCCAAATTCCTTTGCGGAAATCCCCACCTTCAGAACATTGGAATATAACCCTGTTTGGAGAGTGGGCCTTTAAAGAAGGTACAAAGAGGTTCTTAGGTGGGGCCCCATTCCTACTGGCACTCTTACAAGAGATTAGGGCACACCCACGCACAGAGAATGAACACTGACCTACAAATCAAGTAGAGGGGCCTGAGGTGAAAGGAACCCTGCTAATATTGGATCCCAGAGTCTCAGTTCGGGCTGGTTGAGAATAACACAGAGCAGTGCTGTGATTTCAAGCAGATCCCAAGTCCAGGTTATTCATTTCTGGGATGGAACTCAGCGATTCTTCCATGCTAAGGTAGCACTCTACCAACTGAGCTACATCCCCAGGCCGAGATGCTGAACTTGCCATCTTGGCATGTGTGATGGTTAGTGTTAATTATCAACTTGACAGAATCTAGAATTATCTGGGAGGCAGGCCTCCCAGCGCGCCTGTGCTGTATTATCTTGATCACACGAATTGAGGTGAAGACCTGTCTGCTGTGGTGGCTCCATTCATTCCCTTGCTAGAATTTTGGATTCTGTAAAGGGAACTGAGTAGAAGAAAGCGCCCGCACTCTGGGTCTCCTGACTTTGATACCGTTGACCAGCTGCTTCGGGCTCCTGCTACCTGACATCTCTGCCGTGATGGAACTGGGAGCTGGAATAAGCTCCCCTAGACTGCTTCCATCAGAGTGTCTTATCACAGCAACAGGAAAGGAAACTAAGGCAGGATGGGAACTCTAGTGAACATTAAAGCAATAAAATATAAAAGGAAAGCCATATGGGGAGATGTCTGCCCCCCCATTATTTTTATTCCATAATGAAGATAACTTGGGCTTTTTTCCCTTTTATTTTCTGGAGAAAATGTCCCATTTAGATGTTTAGCAGTCTCTTCCTGCTCCAGTGGGACCCCAGGAGCTCAGGAAGGTTCTGTAAACAGGGTTTATGGAACCCACCAGCTACAGTCCAGCCACACCTACAGTCCAGCCACACCTACAGTCCAGCCACACCTACAGTCCAGCCACACCTACAGTCCAGCCACATCTACAGTCCAGCCACATCTACAGTCCAGCCACACCTACAATCCAGCCACACCTACAGTCCAGCCATACCTACAGTCCAGCCACATCTACAGTCCAGCCACACCTATAGTCCAGCCACATCTACAGGGCAGCCACGGCCAATGTTTTTTCCTAAAACATTTCAATTCACGTGTGTCAGGCTTAGAATTGTCATGTTCACTCCCAGACAGGCGAAGAAAATGGAACTTTAGATGAAGGGGATCCTTTTTCACGGGGAAGAGCTATGGAATTGCCTTAATGGAGTCCACGTGTGAACCCTGGTCTTTAAATGGCATTCATTTGTATGCAGTGTCTTTGAAGCCCAGGCCAGTGTCCCTTGAGTTGTAATCACTGTCAGCCTGTGAGACCTACATTGGCACCCCTTGAGATTTGAAATTTGAGGGGAGCAGAACCATCTGTGTGTTCGCCAGAGGTTTCAAGAGAACCTTGGCCCATGAGTGAAAGTGGGACAGTGTGAAGGGGTGTGACACGGCCGCTCTGAGAACAGAGATGGCACCATGGTCGCTCAGGTCAGGCTGGTGATTTCCTGCTTGGCCCTGTGGGAAATGATAGTGATTGTGAGAAGCTGAGGTTAGCACATCCCAGTGGGAGGCTGACTCAGTGGGTCCTTGGGTCCTGTGTGGCACCCCACAGTAGTCTTTGAGATCTGTTTTGGTTCCTGATTTTCCTCTTTGGACTTTTCCAGAAACTGAGGGCAAGAGGTTTCCATTGTCTAAGAAAAAAACAAAACAAAACAAAACAGTCCTTTAAGAAGACTTTAGGGGAAATTCCACAGCTCTTCCAAGTGAAAGCGGATCCCCTTCTATCTAAAGTTCCATTTTCTTTGCCTGTTTGGGACTGAACATGACAATTCTAAGCCTGACATACATGAATTGAAAGGATGTTATGAGAAGAAGCACTGGCTGTGGCTGCCCTGTAGATGTGGCTCAGTGGTTAAGGGCACCATCTGTTCTTGTAGAAGACCCAGGTTCAATTCCCAGGACCCATGTGATGGCTAACAACCATCTGTAACTCCAGTTCCAGGAGAATTTGATGCCTTTTTCTGACTCCTCAGGCATTGCTTGATCGATACAGGTCCACTTATACACATTCAGGCCATACACGCATACACACAAAATAAAAATAATAAAATATTAAAAAAAAATAGAGGACTTCTGACTTGCACTGGGCTTTTTGACTCACATCTGGGAACGGATGTTGGGGATTGCAGACTGGAGGTTGAATGGAGGGCCTCACTGCCTGTTCCAGGTCTGCTGAGGGGGGCATGGCTGTGGGAACAGTGACCCTGTCATTTCCTTGTGCTCTGCCTAGGGTCTGGGGCCAAGCATGAAGTGTTTACAGCCTTTTTTTTTGGGGGGGGGGTTCCCATGTGGGTTAACTATACACTGCCACTTCTCACTCCAGAGGCTCCTTAAAGAGGTGGGTGCACAGGGGCTGGAGAGATGGCCTAGTGGTTAAGAGCACTGGCTGCTCTTGCAGAGGACCCGGGTTCAATCCCCAGCACCCACATGGCAGCTGAGAACCGTCTTTAACTCCAGTTTCAGGGGAATCAGACACCCGCTTCTGACCTCCGAGGCATTGCGCGACATGGGTGCACAAACCTACATGCAGACAGTACATTCAAAACACATAAAAAAAATAAAATAAAAAAAAAGGTGAGTGCATAAAGGTAAGATTGTAAATCTTGATGCTGATTTTCATATCTCAAAAGATTCTCAAGTCAGCCTTTACAAAGCCAGGTTTTTGGCAACCAGAGCGTATATGCTGCACTTTAGAGTCTGATGCTGGCTGGTTTTGTATTGTTTTGTTGTTTTTAAATTTTTTTATTTATAATTTTTTTTTTTTTAAAGTCCAGTCAATATGAAGTTTTTATCTCAAGACAAGAGCTTCACAGCCCAGAAGCCTCCTTCTGGCCACGTTCCAGTATTCTGGAAATACAGCCCATAGGATTCCATGTACACTTCTCTCACATAAGCAATTTTTTTCCCCCAGCTTTTAAATTTTAAGGTTTCTTTTGCCTCCCTCATCCCTTCTTTTGTTGTTTATCTGTGCTACATACTAAGCATCCTATTCTACCACTGAGCTATATCCTCAGATCTAATTCAAGTTTTTTGTTATATTTGTCTTACTATGTAGCCTGACCTTAAACTTGTGATTCTTTTGTGTCAGTTTCATATACCACTATGCCTGGATTAATTTTAGGTTTTTTTTTTTTTTTTGGTCTTTTCGAGACAGGGTCTCCCTCTAGCCCCAGCTGTCCTGGAACTCACTCTGTAGACCAGGTGTGTATGAGAGTACTGTCTGCATGTAGGTTGGTGCACCCATGTCCTGCAATGCCGCGGAGTTCAGAAGAGGGGCATCGGATTCCCCTAGAACTGGAGTTAAAGATGGTTCTTAGCCACCATATGGGTACTGGGAATTGAACCCAGGTCCTCTGCAAGAGCAGTCGGTGCTCTTAACCGCTGAGCCATCTCTCCAGCCCCTGTTTTGGAGAGACAAGAGTCTTAGCCCTGGCTGGCCTCCAACTTACTATTTAGGAGAGGTTGACCTTGAACTTTCACTGATCCTTTCAGCTTCCCAGGTGGTGGGATTACAGGTGCACATCACTAAGGCTGGTTTATGTGGTGCTGGGAATCAACCTAGGCCTCGTTCACGCTACATAAGTACTCCCATCAATGGAATTATGTTCCTGGCTGTTAGCTTTGGGTTTTTTTGATGTGTTGGTGGGATAATTTGGCAGAAGGGTCTACTGACATCTCTGGCCCACACTGGTAGTGGTAGTGGGGTCAGAGAGATGTGTTGGTGGTGTCTATTCATGTCTTCAGTGGGAGGACCAGGAGGTCCTAGGATCAGGTCTTCTGATGAGAGGTGCCAGGGCATGCCCTCCTCCCTTGAGTGTCTGTCCAACCCTGTGACTGCCAGCTGTGAGTGGGGACCTCCTTCCTAGTACCCAGAAGTAGGTCTGGCTTGATTCATGTGCCTGCCCAGCAGCTGGGACCCCAGGGTCTCTTAGTCACCACCTCTTCTCTTCTTTCCCTTGCTCAGACTTGGGAGTAGGGCCCACACTTGGCAGTTTGCTTAGGACCAGGCATTATGCCTCTTTAAGTAATTTGGAATTGCTGAGCCATCTGCCAATTTCTCTTTCTGTCAAGGGGCACCAAGCCCCAGATCTGTTTCATTAGTCTTTTTTCCAGCCAAGGCTGTCCTGGGATCATGTTCTCTCAAGGAGCTGTTTGGAGCTAGTTAGCAAAGAAAAATGGGCCGAGCAGTCAAGTGCGAAAGAACTGTCGAACTGTCGCCAAGCCGGCTGGGTGACAACTTGTCCCACTCTCTTTGCCAGGATATTTTCCTCTGTGAAGGAAGGGGTTAGCTTCCTATATAGAGCAAGTCCAGTCTGAAATCCCTGGCCCTCTGGCTTCTTCCTGGTCATTTTCTTGTCCCCAGCTGCTGTGAGCATGGACTAGCCTGGGCTAAGTCCAAAGGAAGTTAGGACACAAATATTATAATACAATCTAATTTTATTAATTCCCACACAGGTTAATTCTATAATTCTAATTCTGTCCTGTCCTATCTCCCCAAGGCTGCTCACCTACATGGCATTCTCTTAGCCCCTTGGAAGTGACTGAGGGGGTTCACACTAGGGAGTTCCAAGAAGCCTGTTGATTGGCTGAAGCCGATCTCTCTTGGACTGGAGGCTGTGGCAGCTCAGGCAGGCCGGTCCGGGCAGTAGCAGTGGCCAGCAGGGTCAGCATGCACTTCAGACAAACTGGTGTCAAGGAGCAGCATGTCCAGGTGTTGTCAGCTGAAGGTTCGCAGTGGCATCTCACAGCAGGTCCCCGAGGGGGAGTGAGAGCAAAGTCATTCGACACTTCCCAGCTTAAATGGGTGGAAACTGGGCATGTGGGGTGCACTGGATCTCAGGTGCTAATCTCTGGCCTAGGATCCCCCCTGCATAGCAGGTGGCTATCTTTCCTGTCTGGGGTCATGCCTTGATCAAGGCAGGGGACTCAGGACTGGTTATCAGGTCCTTGTGTCCATGCTGCCTCTGGCCACCTAATCAATTGATTGTGGTCAGTCTTGGGCTCTGTTCAGCCCCTCTGTGGCCGGCCTAGTGCTGAGTGCTTATCTCTAAAGCAGCCCTAAGCTCCAACAGGCCTCTTGCTAAATTTAACATTTGCTAATTTCTTTAAGATTACAACATTTTACACATTATCAACTGTTAGTTTAATCCTAACTGCTTCTAATTCACACAGCTTCTACATACTAACCCTGCTCACACAGGGTCATGAGGTTCATCAGGTCCTTTCTGAGCAGTTGAGGAGCATCGCTTGCTTCCTGCCTCCCTCCCTCCCTCCTGTCCCTACCAGCCTCACTTGCCTGCACAGTACAGACTTAGGTCAAGGAGCCCTGGGGTGTCTCTATGAATGGCTAGAGCTAGGATGCAACCTGTCGGCTCTCTTCCAGGTTTGTTCTTTTAAACTGACAACAACCTATATACACTGAACAAGTGGGTCTTAAAAATAACAAACAAGCAGCCTTCTAGGAGGAGACCTTGAAGAAGTTCCTGAGCTGAGAAATGTCATCTTAGGAAGTGCCACCTTGTTTCCATCAGAGTCACAAAAAATGTCGAGGTGTGACAATGCCATGTGTTGCCAAGATGTGTGTGGAGAGAATCTGCTGGAGGGAGTTTGGGGATATGCCCTGGTTACCCAGGGCCTCTGGGCAATTTACCAACATCTGGAACAGTGAAATTTCCACCCATTTACCCAGGGAACAGGCTTCATGTGAGCCTGGAGGTGGGGGATGGTGTAGGGGAGGCAGAGCAAGGATCCAGAAGGGCTTTGTAGATGGAGCCAGAGAACGACTGTGGGTGTACAGTCCAGGTGTTCTATCAGAACTCCCTCCCCAGTGTGAGAACTTTTGCAGGGATTTGAGAAAACTGCAAATAACACAGATGTCCCATTCAGAAGGATGGGAAAAATTGTGGTTTCCCAGTGAATACAGCCTTGGCTCCGGCTCAGATAGATGCAGTGCACTGGGTGGAGTGGGTGCACAGCCTCTTTGTAGCACACTGGACCCTTCAAATAATACAGAGGCCAAATCCAGGTGAAGCAATGTGGCTTTTGGGGTCATGGTGGGAGAGGATTGCTAGCAACACAAGTTTAGATGAGGTGGCAACTTCGGAGAAAGGAGAGTGCTTTCACAGGCGCTTGCATTCATTTCATTTGAAATATTTGTACTAAGTTAATTTTATTCCAAACCGGGAAAGCAAGAGAATCCCACCTTAGGTAAAACAACATGTTTGGAACAGGGCCTTAAAAGATTTTCTCTCCTTTCTTCACTATCCCAGCTCAGGGGGAGACCAGGTCCAGCAGCTCATGGGGTGTGTGTGTGTCTGGGGGTCCTGCCGGCCTTGCCTTTGTGGGTCTGCTATGGGAGCCAGACACATAAAACTGGCCTTCCTAGGGGTTGTTGAAAGGTTTGAATTTCCTGACCATCCTGGATAAAAGGCGGCAGGCAGTCTCTCTTCCCTGGGAGCTGCTCCGGGTCAGTGTTTATGTATTCCCCAGGGCTCCTCCCCTGGCTTTTAAATGGTAAGTAAGGGGTTCATGACCCTAGGTGAGAAGAAAGACACAGGCAGGTAATGTTATCTCGCACTTTCATCTGCTAATCTCCCTGCTGCCAACCAGAGCCCCACAATTACACCCTTCCCATCTGCTGCTGGAAAACCTGATTTTCTTAAGGAGAAAAGGAGAGAAACTTCATCCCAGGATGATGGAGTGGAGTTTGTATTTCCAGAGAAGCTGCTGACTCAGATGCTTCCAAAAGAACCCCCTGAGGAAGGACACCCCAGCACGGTAGACACATGGCCTTTACCCGGCACGGGGGAGGCCAGGAGGGTGCTTGGAGACCAAATTATAGAGAGAGCAGGAGGTTTAGACAGTCTTCAGTGTGGGGAGAATCAGGGTGGCTGCACATAGACAGTGGTGTAGACAGATCATGGTATAGACAGAGCTTACCATGTGGAGAGTCACAGTGTAGACTGTGGTGTTGAGTCTGGTATGCAGTCCAGGGTGTAGATGGAACCCAAGATGTAGAATAAGCAGTGTAGACAGACATGAATGAGCCTGTGCCCAGGCTACCTGGGGTACAATTTGAGCCTTTGAGACTTCAAGGGGGTGAGGAGGAGGTGCTTTCCTTAGGAATAGTTCACAGCCCCCCAGAAGTGTTGTTGGGGGCTGTACCCTCCCCACGTTTTGGTGCAGACCCAAATGCTTCGAGGGCCTCTCTCACTCAGACAGTTGGCTCTCTCCTTTGTCCACTTTGTATAGTGTCCCAGCGGCTAGAGAACCAGGCTGCTCAGGGTGGGGCGCGATCTCCAGCCCATCTCCCCCCCTTCACCCATGGTGAAGCCAGCTTTGCCCCAGGCAGGGTGCTGGTTGCTGCGCCCCTCTGCAGCCTTGCCCAGTGCCCCTGTAAACCTTCCCTCCCTTGGCCCTTTGTTCTTGTGGGCCAGCCTCAGGCCAGGTTGCCTCCTTGCACCCACTGATGAAGGGGGTGCAAGGCTGGCTCCGGGGAGCCTTCTGAGGAAGGAGGACCCAGAGCTGGTCTCATTTCCCACCGAGACTCCCAGGCTTGTTAGCTTTTCAGTTAGAAGGCTATGAACCGGCAACACAAAAACTGCCTGGTGAAGGTAATAAACCGGCTCCCGACCAATTGATCACCTCTCAGCACAGGAAGTTAATTTAGAAAACATGAGAGATAGCCTAGAGGTTAAGAGCACCGACTGCTCTTGCAGAGGACCCGAGTTCGATCCCCAGCACCCACATGGCGGCTGAGAACAGTCTGAAACTCCAATTCCAGGAGAACTCCAGTTCCAGGGGAATCCAAGACCCTCTTCTGACCTCCGCGGCATTACATGACATGGGTGCACAAACCTACATGCAGACAGTACATTCATACACATACAAGATAAAAAAAAAAAAAAGGGTGACTGAAAAAATATTTATAAAAAAAAAGAAAACATGATTTTTTTTTCTTTTTGTTGTAATTAAACTTTTTCCATACATAATTTCTCAATCCAATTTAGAGTCATTTCCCTTTCCATGCCCGCCACCGCGGAGGCCCAACCTGACGTTTTCATGCAGTCTGCCATACATGTCTTTTGCCATCTTTTCTGAGTCTTTTCCAGTTTTGTTTTTGTTTTTTCAAAGCAGAGGCTTATTGGGAGAACTTCACAATGTTTCGTCTTTTGTTGTTGTTGTTGTGTTGTGTGTGTTTTGTTTTTTTTGAGACAGCTGAGCATGTGACTTGACTCACTTGATCACTGCTGTAGACCAGTGGCCTTGAACTCATAAAGATCCGCCTGCCTCTGCCTCCCAAGTGCTGGGATCTGGGCTTAAAGGCATGGGCTACCGCACCCGGCTCAATGTTTTCAGTCTTTCTTTTTCCCAATTCCTTTTATTGTTGTTCTCTCCAACTTTTTTGCTTTCTCTCCTTCTCTCTCTCCATCTCTCTCTCTCTCTCTATATAATATATATATATATATATAATATATATATATTATATATTATATATAAAGAAAGACTTGAAAATAGATCCCTGCCCTTGTGCTCCACATGGGGACCTTTCCTTCCCATGGTCACAATGAAGTCCATTAAGCACCGATCCTGTCTTGATCTTCCTGTACTGGCCTCCCATGATACAGCCTGGGTAGTTCAACAATGGCAGTCTTACTCTGAAGAGGGTGAAACCCCAGTAGCTGCTCAGTCACAAGTGGATGTCTCCGCAGTCCCATCTGGCACTGAAGCTTGAGGATTCTTGGAGAGACATGAGTCTTCAGTCCATATTAGAGGGTTAAAAAGCTGTGTCTCATGTCTTTGAAGGATGGCAAAAGCAGTGGCAGCCACAGGGTAGCTGCACTTGCCAGTAAGAATTGAAAACAAGTAAAACAACAGTGTTCTTTCTCTCTCTTTTTTTGTCTTTTTACTAAGTTCTCAAGGAAAACATGATTTTTAAAAAGGGGTCCAAAGTCTTTCTGAACTTAAGTGCATGCAAATTTCCATTAGATTAAATCCTGACATTCACTTAAGAAAATAGATCCAAGTTTTGCCAGACTGGAAGTAGAAGTGTGGTCTGTTCCGTGTTGGGAGTGATCTTGGCTGGGACCAGCAGCCTAAGGGGACTTGGCTGCTCTAGTTGCAGCCAGAAAGCCAGTTCCTTAGATCTGCCAGGTGCTGGTGGACACTGTCAGATGGATGTGTGATTTAGGGAAACCCTCCAGCAGTACTATTCAGACAGTGCTAGAAGCCATCTCAGAGGTTGGGGTATATATCTCAGTGGTACATTTGCCACTGAGTGTATGGGAGGCCTGGGTTCCATCCCAAGTGCTGCAAAAAACCCTGAAACAATCATGGGATGGAGAGATGGTTCAGGAGCTTAGACACTTGCTGGTCAGAGCACTGGAGTCTGGATCCGAGCACCCACACCAATCGCTGTAACTTCATCTCCAGGGGATTGTGCATGTGTGTGCATGTCTGGCTTCCATGGACACCAGCACATACATACACACACATAAATAAAAGAAAAAAATCCACAGAGAATAGAGGCCATGAAACTGAGTTTCTGTATCTAGAAGGCATGCTTTTTCTTTAACTTTTTATTTTTTATTTTTTTTTATTGTTATATATATTTTTGTACAATATTATGTTACAAATCAAATCTAGATCCATGTCCCCCTCCCTACCCCCGGACCCCACCAGAGCTCATGCATTCTGCCAAACATGTTTTTTCATCTTTTTCTATGTCTTTCCTCAAAAATTCTCGATATAGAAGTTGACTGTTTCCAAGCAGAAGTCTCACCATTTCAGACAGTTCTTTGGATGCAGTCTTTTTCTGTCGTTGTTGTTGTTGTTCTTGTTCGTTCTCCAATATGTGCCACTCCCAACTACCTGGAAGCTCAAAGGAGCCTCTGCCAACAAGAATACTTCTGGTAATTGGCGCTAACATCCACAGATGAGGGATATCCATTCATTCGTTTGTTTTTCTTGGGGCTGTGTTACTTCACTCAGCATAATATCTTCTAGTTCCATCCATTTACCTGCAAAGCTCATGATTTCCATCTTTCTTTACTGCTGCATGAACTCCATTTGTGTAGATATCAACATTTTCTCTATCCACTCGTCAGTTGAGGGGCACGTGAGTTGGTTCCAGCTCCTTGCTATTGTGAAGAGAAGCGCAATAAACATGGTGTGCATGTATCTCTGTGTAAGATGAGTCTTGTGAGTACATACCAGCGAGTGGTATGGCTGGCTCAGGTGGCAAGTTCATTCCAAGTCTTCCAAGGTTCCCACACGGCATTCATATGGCTGTGCCAGTTTACATTCCCATCAGAGTAGGCAGTGAATGGTGTTCCTTCCCCACAACTCTCCAGTATTGGTATAATGTTTTTCTTGATCCTACCAGTCTTATTGAAGTAAGATGTTATCTTAAGTGGTTTTAATAATTGTATTACCTTTATTAAAGTATGTTGAACACTTTTAAGATGTTTCTCCAGCTATCTCTAATTCCTTCACTTGTGAAGTCTCTGTTCAGCTCTTGCTCCATCTATTGAGTGGGTCAGTTGTTTTCTTTCTCCTTTGTTTTTCGAGTAGTTTATATATTTCTGGAAATCAATGTTTTGTCAGATTCTCTGCGCGAAGTGTTCCTCCACTCTATGTGTGGTTTCTCTTCACTTCCTTGATTGTTCCTTTTGATGGATACAGAAGCTTTTGAGTTTAATTGAGGTCCCATTTGTCAACTGTCGACTTATTTCTTGTGCAGATGCTGTTTTTCCTACACCCCTAATGTCTCATAGTCTGCTGCCACAACTTTTTCTTCTATTTCCTTCAGAGTTTGGGGTTTCATGTGAGGTCTTTTAATCCGCTGGAGTTGACTTTTGACAGGGTGAGTGAGTAGGGGTTTAATTTCATTCTTCTACAAGTGGTGATCCAGTTTGTGCCAGCACCACTTGCTGAAGATGCTGTCTTTGCTCCATTTGTGTCTTCTTGGCCCCCTTGTCAAATATGAGGTGGCTGAAATTGTATGAGCTCAGGTTTGGATCTTCAGTTTTATTCCATTGGTCAACTGGTCTGTTTTTGTGCCAGTACCAAGCTGTTTTTATGACTATAGCCCTGTAGTATAGTTTGATGTCTGGTATAGCGATCCCCCCTGTATTGCTCTTTTCACTCAGGGTTGCTTTGGCTATTCGGGGTCTTTTGTTTTTCCAAATGAAATTGAGGATTTTTTTTTCCAAGCCTGTGAAGAAACTCTTGGGGATTTTGATTGGGATTGCATTAAATCTGTACACTAGTTTGGGTAGGATGGACATTTTTACTATATTTATTTTCCCAATCCATGAGCATGGGAGGTTTGTCCATCTTCTGATGTCTTCCTCAATTTCCTTTTTCAGGGGTTTAAAATTTTTGTTGTAGAGATCCTTGGTGTCTTTGGTTAGGTTTGTTCCTAGGTATTTTATTGTTTTTGAGGCTATTGTGAGTGGGAAGGTCTCCTTGTAGTCCTTCTTCAGTTGCTTGTTGTTGGTGTAAAGAAAGGCTACTGATTTTTTTAGGTTAATTTTGTATCCTGCCACTTTACTGAAGTTCTTAATTGTTTCTAGGAGTTTTCTGGTGGAGTTTTTAGTATCCCTTAAGTAAACAATCATATCATCAGCAAACAGGGATAGCTTGATTTCCTCTTTTCCAGTTAGTACTCCTTTAATTTCCTTTTCTTGCCTTATTGCCCTAGCAAGTGTTTCAAGGACTATATTGAAGAGGAGTGGTGACAGGCGACAGCCTTCCCGAGTTCCTACTTTTAAAGGGAATGCTTCTGTCTTTTCCCCATTTAGGATGATGTTGGCTGTGGGTTTCCTGTATATGGCTTTGATTACATTGAGGAATGATCCCTCCAATCCAATTGCTGTAGGACTTTAAGCATGAAGGGATTTTGTCAAAGGCTTCTTTAACTTTTTAAGAAGGCTGTCAAGGATAGACAGTAACCCTGGGGGGCAGTTAGGAAGAATAGACAGTAACCCTGAGGGGCAGTTAGGAAGAATAGACAGTAACCCTGGGGGGGCGCAGTTAGGAAGAATAGACAGTAACCCTGGGGGCAGTTAGGAAGAATAGACAGTAACCCTGAGGGGCAGTTAGTATGAATAGACAGTAACTCTGGGGGGCAGTTAGGCAGATCCCTTGGCCCCTATGTCTTCCTTTAGCCTCCTGGAGGAATCTGGTGTGTCAGAGCACCTGCTAGCTCTCACCCCTGAGAGGTACAATCCACACACTGGTTTAAAGATCTTGCTCTTAATATATGACCTCTGAGCTCCCTGAGGCTGTCAAGAGAGCTGATAATGCTGGACAGAAGGACTGACAAAAGCGGTGAAACCGAAGATCAAGGAGAGGGATTGTCCCTCAAGTGCACAACTTACAAGTCCCTTCTGTGGCCCTCAGCACCCTCTCCACTGGGTGACAGTCAGTGTGGAGTGTGCTTTCTCTCTGGGTTGAATTCTCTTTTGTGTACGAGCACCTGTGTTTGCATGCATGTGGAAGCCAGAAGTCAACCTCTTATTTTACTTTGTTCCTCAGGACCCATCCTTCTTCTTTTTGAGAAAGGGTCTTTCATGGCCCTAAAATTCAACTAGGCTAGTTAGGCTGAATGGCATCACGCCCCAGGATCCACCTGTCTTCACCTCCTCAGCACTGAGGTTGCAAGCACCATGCCCCGCTTTTTCTGTGTGGGTGCTGAGAATCAGGTTGTCACACTTGCAGGCAGACGTTCTACCAGCTGAGCTCTCCCCTAGTCAGAGGTCTCCTGCTGCATGACTTTCTCACTGGCTTTCCCAAGACAGTTGTTTGTCTTTGGCAAGAACCAGAGGGGCTTGAAGTCTCTTGATGTGCTAGGTAGAGGTGAACAGGAGGGTGAGATGGGGATGCAGGGCTTTTAAGAAGGGATTTTGGGGGTGGTTTAGGCTCCAGCAAGGACTGTTGGGAAGGAATCAGTCAGTTCAGCTATAAGGATGCTCAGGAGGTTCAGGTGGCTGTGTGATACAAGAAGGGGTGGGATGTATTTCTCTTTGGAGCAGAGCTCCAGTGATCCACTTGTCTCTACATGTACATGCATGCATTCCAAGTGTACACTCCCATGCTTGGGTCCTCATTCTAGCTTGCTACTGACTGAGCCATCTTCTCAGCCCTGAAAAGTGCAGTTTTCTTATGAGGAGTTTCCTGTAGGATTGCCACTGTGGTTGGTGTTTAAGGTCCTTCCTGTGTATGCTTCCTAGACATTGGCATAGGCTCCAGATGGCTTGTTGGAGGCCAGCAGAGCGCAGGGTGTGTAATGGGAAGTTTCCAGTATCCTAGACAGCGAACAGACTCAGACGACGTCCTCGGGAGACGCCAGCAGAGACAAACTTGTTTATTAGGGAGACGTGGTAAGGTTGGTTGGCATGGACTTCTGTTATAGAGCTGGTGAGTAACACCTGCACCCATTGGGCAGCCCAGAGGGCTGTGCAGAACAGCTACTCACCACGTGGAGAAGGAGAAGGGCCACAGAAGTGGGAGCGGCCCTGAGACCCCAGAGCACTCTAAGTGGTGTGGCTGTGTCCTCTTCCATTTCCTCCACCCACTCACTTTGCATCAATTTAGTGAATTCGGATCATTAAAATGTCACTTTTTTTTTCTTTCCTTACCCATTAAAGGACTTATCAGGCACTGTTTGTTGGAGAAAGGCAGAGTTGATACTGTCACAGTCTAAACACTCTGGAAGTTCTGTTAAAACTCCAGGTTTAAGTAAATTACAGGTTCTCCACCCTTAGAGCCTCTTTGTTGGCCTCCTTTTGATAAGAAAATAATTGATTATCTTTAGGGCTCATAATCCGTGGAAGTATTTATAGCCTTTTCTTTGTGAGCGCTGGAGCAAGTTTGCAAGAGCGCTGCCCCCAGGTAGAGGCAGGTATTACATTCTGTAGCCCTTCCTCCTGGCTCAGTAGATGAAACAGGAATAAGACGAATAGGCATGCTTTGGAGGCATTGCAGGTTTGGTTCCAGGCCGCTGCAGCATCATCCCAATAAAGCATAACATACAAAAGTTGTTGATTTCCCAGAGCAATATAAAAGGTGTGTTCATATTGCACTTGTCTATTAAGTGCAAAATAGCCTATGTCTAAAAAAAATGAGTGTACTGTAATGAAGTGCTTTGTTGCCAAAAAAAAAAAAAAGTTATGCTTGTCTGAGCCAAGAAGAGCGAGTCATGGTCCTTTTGCTACTGGGGCATTTTGCCTTAGAGCCCATGGCTGCTGACTAAGTAGGGTGGTGGTTGCTGAAGGCTGGGGGAGCAGCAGCAGTTTCTTAAAATAGACGACGTGCTTCACATAAGACAGTAGGCTGCATCAGTTAGCTCCTCATTTTATGAAAGGCTTCTCTATAGAATGCAATGCTTTTTGAGAGCATTTTACCCACAGTAGAGTGGTGTTTGAAATAGGACCCTGTCCTCAAATTCTGGTATTGCTTGTCAGCTAAATTCGGGAAGGGAGGGAGGGAGGGAGGGAGAGAGGGTAGAGAGTGTTTTGGTGCTCATGTGTGCATGTGTAGAGGCTGGTATTGTTCCTTAGGCACTACTTATCTTGTTCTTTTTTTTGTTTGTTTGTTTTGTTTTTAATTTTTTAAAGTTTATTTTGTATGTATATGACTGTACAGTCTCCATGTAGGTTTGTGCACCCGTGTTGTGCAATGCTGTGGAGGTCAGAAGAGGGCGTCGGATTCCCCTGGAACTGGAGTCAAAGACGGTTCTCAGCCGCTATGTGGGTGCTGGGGATCGAACCCAGGTCCTCTGCAAGAGCAGTCGGTGCTCTTAACTGCTAGGCCATCTCTCCAGCCCTGTTTTGTTTTTTAATGACAAGATCTCCTCACTGGACTGAGCTTACCTATTAGGCTGCCTGAGCCCCGGGGTCCATCTGTCTCCTCTGGCCCAGTGCTGGCGTCAACAATCCTGCCACCATGTCCAGCTGTGTCACATGGCTTCTAGAGATCATACCACTTTACTGAGTCATTTCCCCAACCCTTAGTGTGTGTAATATTCTAAATCCTTTGTTGTCTTTTCAACAACATTACAACATTTGCCCCAGAAGTAGGCTCCATCTCAAGAAACCATTTTTTTTGCTCATTCATAACCAACTACTCTTCACCTGATGGTTTCCTCATGAGACTCAGGGGTCTGGCCACACCTCCAGGTATGTAGGTTTGTGTCATGCAATGCCATGGAGGTCAGAAGAAGGCATCTGATTCCCTCGGAACTGGAGTTACAGACGGTTCTCAGCCGCCATGTGGGTGCTGGGGATCGAACCCGGGTCCTCTGCAAGAGCAGTCGGTGCTCTTAACTGCTAGGCCATCTCTCCAAACCATTGTTCTTAGCATCTAGAATGGGGAATCTTCCAGAAAACTTTTAATTTCCTCTTCTCAGGTCCTCCTGAAGAATAACTCTCCATGGCAGTTACAGCCATTCAGAATGTATCTTAATTGAGAAAGACTGAAAATCAGAATGACTCTGTGTTCATGACTTCTTGCCGCAACAAATATCTACGGAAGCAACTTAACGAAGGAGTGGTTCATTTTGCCTCAAGGTTAGATGGTGAAGTCTGTCCTGGTGGGAAGCCATGGCGCTGCAGGGTGAGGCGACCGACCGCTCTCACTGCTTCCCCAGGCAGGAAGCAGAGAGAGATGAGTGTTGGAATTCAGCTTTCTTTCTCTTTTTCACTCTGTCCAGGACTGTATATTATGGGATGGTGCTGCCTTCATTTCCTGACAGACATGCCCAGAGGATTATCTCTTCATTGATTCTAGATCCCTTGAACTTCACAGTCAGTATTTACCACTACAGACTCCTTAATTCTTGAGTTGCTAAACAGGTATATATTAAACATTGTGAAACAATAATCCCACTGTACATGTCAGTCAGAGCTTTGGGGTCTGGGTGCATTGTCAGTGAGTAGTTGTATTCAGAAGAAACCCCCCACCTTTTTCTGAGCAGCAGATTTTTTTAATGACGGGCCTGAAATATTTGGTGAACTCTGGTGTGCTGCCGCCCAGGCCTTGTTCCGTTTGTGAACCCAGCCACAGTGGATTTAGTGTGACCCATCAGGGCCCAGGATTTGCAGAGTAGAAGATGAGCACTGGCTTTAACTCAGTCGCCCCTTCGTTGGCCAACTGCAGTCAGCGTGAGCTTTGAGGCTTTGAAGACAAACACCAACGTCTCCCTTTGCAGCTACGTAAGCCCTAGATGGCTGCTTCTTCCAATGTCAGTCTGTTTCATCTGCACTGAAAGTTGTGGGTTAGTGTAGCTGGCTTCATTGGTGATCCTAGCTTGATGTTCTAGATGACTTGCTGCAGCTTCCACACCAGCGCCTGGTGGCTCATCTGCACCTGTTATATTAGGCTGCCTTCCTTGAGAACCCTGGACCAGCCTCTGGTAGTTCCAAACTGCTTGTCTACAGCTTCCTTACTTCCCTAAGTCACCCTGGCATTGAAGAGAGTTAGGGCCTTGCTCTGGATTCTTTTTGGCTTAAGGGAACATGCTGGCCGATTTGGTCTTCTAAGACTGTGAAAACCCTCTCCGTGTCAGCAGTGAGGCCGTCCAGCTCTCCAGTTGATTGCACACGTGCTGGAGGAGCACCTCATATTTCTTTCTTCTGCAGTTAAAAGGCTCGGGTTTGGGCTGGAGAGATGGCCTAGCGGTTAAGAGCGCTGACCGCTCTTACAGAGGACCCGGGTTCGATCCCCAGCACCCACATGGCGGCTGAGAACCGTCTGAAGCTCCAATTCCAGGAGAACTCCAGTTCCAGGGGAATCCGAGACCCTCTTCTGACCTCCGCGGCATTGCACGAAACAGGTGCACAGACCTTGCATGTAGTCAGTACATTCATGCACATTACAGAAATAAATAACAATTTAAAAAAAAAAAAAAAAAAAGGCTCGGGTTTGCCACAAGAGGCCTCACTTTCAGCCTGACTTGGTCTTCATTGTGTCTTCCTCACAAGCTTAATCATTCCTAGCTTCAGATTGAAAGTGACAGATGTGGTGACTGGAGAGATGGTTCAGTAGTTAAAAGCACTGGTTGGGCTTACAGAGGACCTGGGTTCAGTTCCTAGTATGCACATAGTTGCTAACATCTATCTGTCACTCCAGTTCCAGGGGATCTTGTCTGTGTTTCTAATCATCTAATGTTCCTTTAGTCATGCGTGGCTGCAATCCACATGATATTCTTCCCTTCTAGAACCAGGCCTGGCAGTCCCACAGGACTGTGAGCTTCAAGGCTGTCTCTTGCCTGCAGGCCGACAGTCTCTAGGCTTAGCTCTGGCAAGGAGGGGGGAGGGGACCATGAGGAATTTACCCGATAGAATAAGAGAAAGACAGATGCAGACTCAGAGAAAGTCCAGAAGAAAAACTCCTTTATTCATGCCAGCAGTGTGTTTATATATCAAAGGTTAATGTGCTCTGGGCAAGGAAGTGGGGGGCAGGTGGAAGGGAGGAGTAAGCCACCTTGGCTTTTGGGGGAAGGCGCTGCAGAGCTCCTGTTTGTGCAACTGGTAGACTAGAGGTGCAACATTCTGCTCAATACCTCAAGGGAAGGGGCCATCTGGTTCTGGAACTTTGCAGAGATAGGTGAGACAAGAAAACACGGCAATATCCCAGAGCTTCTGTAGCTATAGATAACTCACAGAGACAACTGAATGCCCACAGAGATAACAGATAACTCTCGGAGGTTTTGCGGGACAGGCCTTACAGGTCCTGCCTCAAGCCAGGCAAAGTTTCATTCCTATAGCCCCTCCTTTGTTTTTTAATTAAAATGGAGCAGTAATGTCATAGTCCTCTAGGGGGTCCCCAGGGATGGCCTTGTATTTGACTAAAACAGTCCAGGCTGCAACCACAGTGAGAGTATTGATTCGGTTTTTGATAAACTGGAGAACACAGGGTGCAATAGTCAGGAGAACTCCTAGGGTGAAAATGGGTCCCAGCAAGGGAAGTAACCAGGTAGTCAGGGGGTTGGAAAACCATGGGACAGAAACTTGTGGGAAGTACTTTGTGTGGAGTTCTTTCCTGAGGTCCTTCAGGGCTTTAACATTTTGTTCGACTATAGGATCTGACTGCATTGCACACATTGGTGCACTTACATGCACCCAGGCAAAGCATTCATGCACATAAAATAAAAATAAAGTGACAGACAGAAGTGGGTTCTTCTGTTCACTTGATCACTTTGAGGCTACTAGAGGGTTATTAAATGGTTCAATTTCCAATTTTTATGCCTTAAGAAGTAGTGGAACAGTTAGAACACTCGTAGCATTGGTCAGTTAAGTTCACAGTAGTTGTGATGTTCCCCAGGCCATTAAGATAGTGACATCAGGGGCTGGAGAGATGGCCTAGCGGTTAAGAGCGCCGACCGCTCTTACAGAGGACCCGGGTTCGATCCCCAGCACCCACATGGCGGCCGAGAGCCGTCTGAAACTCCAATTCCAGGAGAACTCCAGCTCCAGGGGAATCCGAGACCCTCTTCTGACCTCCGCGGCATTGCACGACACGGGTGCACAGACCTGCATGCAGACAGTACATTGATACACACA